>SJXP01003563.1:24347-36254 GCA_006408505.1 Damaliscus lunatus
AAAAAAGGGCTGAAGAGAAATTGATGGAAGAATTTGGAGAAATGTATGAGAAGACATCACACAACCCCTTGCAGACCCTGATAAGAAGTTAAATTTTAAGCCTAAGTGTGATGGAAAGTGTAGCGCCATTTTACCAGGTCACCAACATAATGTAATTTGTGTTTATACAATATCAGTGGCAATCTTATATTCCTGGATATGTTCCAGTGTCTTTTTTTTTTTTCTGAATGTTGAGCTTTTTTTTTTTTTTAAATTTTATTTTTACTTTATTTTACTTTACAATACTGTATTGGTTTTGCCATACATTGACATGAATCTGCTACGGGTGTATACGAGCCCCCAATCCTGAATCCCCCTCCCACCTCCCACCCCATATCATCTCTCTGGATCATCCCAGTGCACCAGCCCCAAGCATCCGGTATCTTATATAGAACATAGACTGGCACTTCATTTCTTACATGATAGTTTACATGTTTCAATGCCATTCTCCCATATCATCCCACCCTTTCCCTCTCCCTCACAGTCCAAAAGTCCATTCTATACATCTGTGTCTCTTTTGCTCTCTTGCATACAGGGTCAACATTACCATCTTTCTAAATTCCATATATATGTATCAGTATACTGTATTGGTGTTTTTCTTTCTGGCTTACTTCACTCGGTATACTCGGCTCCAGTTTCATCCATCTCATTAGAATTGATTCAAATTTATTATTTTAATGGCTAAGTAATATTCCATTGTGTACATGTACCACTGTTTTCTTATCCATTCATCTGTTGATGGACATCTAGGTTGTTTCCATGTCCTGGCTATTATAAACAGTGCTGCAAAGAATATTGGGGTACGTGTGTCTCTTTCAATTCTGTTTTCCTCAGTGTGTATGCCCAGCAGTGGGATTGCTGGGTCATAAGAAGTTCTATTTGCAATTTTTTAAGGAATCTCCACACTGTTCTCCATAGTGGCTATACTAGTTTATTTGTCCCTTTTTTTGTCTTTTATATTTTTTCCTTCCTGTTTTTGAAGCCAATGATCTGCTTTGCTGGTTCCTCTGCCAGCATTCAGAAGTTGTTTTGTGGAATTTACTCAGCATTGAAATGTTCTTTTGATGAATTTGTGAGGGAGAAAGTGGTCTTCCCATCCCATTCCTCCACCATCTTCTCCAGTGTCTTCTTATTTATACGCTATGGGAACTTGAATAGAATTTGTATCCCACTTTATGTCAAAATTGTACAAATCTTAATTATAGTGAATTGGTTCACAGTGCTTTTCAGTCTAATATATGCTTCTACTTGTTTGTATATTCATTCAATTAATTTTTGAGAGTTTGATATTAAAACACCAACTAAATATCTTAATTTACCTATTTAAAAATTGTAATATATAATGGAAATATATATAACTTTGATATGTATTTTCCAAGTCTCCTGCAAATGTGTTAGCATTTTTTTCATAATTTAAAAATTAAAAGAAAGAGTATATATGCAAAAATATAAAAGATAATTGGCTTATGTTGGAGGATAGAAGATTTCAAATGTGGAAGAAGGAAAATCATTATAGTAAATTAGGCATTAGAGTAGCTTAGATTTGACTGGTAGCAGAGAAAATGCTGACAAGCTGCTGTAACATTCAATAAGTAATGTGTTAAAGGTAGAGCAGACAAGACTTTCAGATAGTTTAGATATAAGGTATGAACTCAAAGGTATGAGGTTAATTGAAATGTGAATCTGAAATACACACACACACACATATGTAATATAAAATAAACTGAGCTGTGTGAATTAATAAGAAATTAATGAGGGGCTTCCCTGGAAGTCCAGGGATTGAGACTTCTCTTTCCATTGCAGGGACACTGGTCCAGCCCCTGGATGGGGAGTCAAGATCTCATGTCTCGTGGCCAGAAAACCAAAGCATAGAACAGAAACAGTATCACAGCAAACAATGAAGATGCTAAACACAGTGCACATCAAGATAAAGAGTGAGAGATCAGTGAGATCATAGTGGGGACCAGACAAAGAAATAACCCTAGACTACCTACTGTTGATTTGAAACAAAGGAAATGGGAGGTGCAGACTATCAAGGGACTGGGAGAAGTTTATTGTTGCTGGAAAGTAAGTAAGAAATAAGGAAGAAACTGAATCTGAATAAATGTACACAGGCTGTCAAGAAGAGTATACTACTCTGATTATGGAATGTTCACCTTTACTGACAAAAATAGAACTGATGTACAGAAAACCAACCATTTTCTCCATTCTCTGATCCAGCATTATGTCATGATCAAACAAAGGCAGTAGTTTGTTTGAGCATCAGCATTTCCTAGTCCATAGCCTAATGAGGGACACCAAAGAGTTAAGTCAGATTCTATATATTTTAGTAGAGATAGGTGGAGATTGCAGAGCAGCCTGAACTGATGCTGCTTGGACTTCAAAACATGCTCATGAAATAGATTATCCAGTTTACTCAGCACCACCAACCATTTGAGGCATCTAGTGAGAATCTTCCATCTCTCAGGGTAGTAACAACTTAGACCTCTCTTTTGAAAATCAGTTTGTTTTAGTGCTGATTTATTTTGTCTATTTTTGAATTTCATACAAACTATTTCTTTTCATATCTGAAAACATAATTATTCTCTTTTAGAGAGTCTGAAAATGGATACATTTCCCTCACATAATGGCACAGAGACGACTGAGTTTATTTTGCTGGGACTTACCAGTCAGCAAGAGCTGCAGCCCATCCTTTTTATGGTGTTTCTCCTGATTTATCTCATCACCCTGACTGGGAACTTTGGGATGATTCTATTAATCAGATTCACTCCCCAGCTGCAAACACCCATGTACTTTTTCCTCACCCATTTAGCATGTGTAGACATTTTTTACTCTACAAATGTCTCTCCTCAGATGCTAGTTAACTTCTTATCAGAGAAAAAAACTATTTCCTACATGGGGTGCCTAGCACAATGTTTTGTTTTTGTGACTCTGCTTCTTACTGAGTATTACATGCTTGGTGCTATGGCCTATGACAGGTACATGGCAATCTGCAACCCCCTGCATTACAAGAGAAGGATGTCCAGGTCCCAGTGCATCTGCCTGGTCACTTTCCCCTACCTCTGGGGGTCTATGGTGGGCACAATGCAGGTAATATTGACTTCCCGCTTGTCCTTTTGTGGATCTAACATCATCAACCATTTCTACTGTGCTGACCCACCCCTCTTAATGTTGACGTGTTCTGACACTTACATAAAGCAAACTGCCTTGTTTGTGTCTGCAGGGATTAACCTCACAGGTTCCCTACTCATTATCCTCATCTCCTACATTTTCATTTTCATCACCATTATGAGGATCCGTTCCAGCAAAGGGCAGCGCAAAGCCTTCTCCACCTGTGGCTCCCACCTGACAGCTGTTACTATGTTCTATGGGTCCCTGACTTGCATGTATCTGAGACCAGCAAACAAGCAATCTGTGGAACAAGGGAAAATCGTGTCAGTGATTTGCATTTTTGTGAATCCCATGCTAAATCCATTTATCTATAGCCTCAGGAACAATGATGTGAAACAGGCTTTAAGAAGAATATTTATGAAAAACCTTGTTGCAATGAAGAAGAGTTCTCTTTTGACAGTTTCCCAGTAAAAAAAAAAAAAAAAAAGAAAGAAAAGAAAAAGTGTCTTGAAAGCAACCCCAAAATATACCATCTTGCCTGAAGAATCCAATCCACTCCAGTATTCTTGCCTGGAGAATCCATGGACAGAGGAGCCTGTCAGGCATCAGACTCCTGTCCATGGAGTGGCAAAGAATGGGACCTGACCCAGCACACATGCACATTGACATACATATTTGCAGAGCTTGGTCTCGATTCTAATGGAAACAAAGAATGGAAGTGTTCTTTGGAAGAAAATACAACAGAAGTCAGTTTCTTATGATTAAGCAGGTTTAAGCTTTTAGTCTCACTCAAGGACTCATTTCCACTTGCTTGGCATATATTTCTTCCTTTTTCTTCCTAAGTCTTCAATATTGGGCATCACTGAGGTACTCTTACCAGCAAAGCAATGTGCATTATAGTATATTTCCTCAATAAGAAGCTGATTTACTTCCCTGTGATATGTGACATATTCCCTTAATGAACGCTGATTATCCTCTCAAAAATCTCATTTCTCTAATCTTCAATGTGTGTTCTGAATAAACCTTTGATGAATGCTCGTCTATATTATAAGAATGTAGAAACATATATGCTTTTATCATTGTTGTTGAGTCGCTCAATCATATCAACTCTTTGTGACCCCATGGACTCCAGAACACCAGACTTCTCTGTCCTTCACTATCTCCCAATTATTATTTGAAACAAAAAGCCTGATATTGTAATTTTAATAATTCTATAATTTGTTTCATTAGCTTTCTTTAATCAAAGCAGACACCCTTATGAATGGGAGTTACACTTTGCTGACTTGGAGTTTTCATTTCTTATATAAGAGATTTATATCATTTTTTCCTACAATATTAAAAATTTTTGTGCCATAATTTAACATATTACCTTTCAGTTCTTGTCTATCCACAAAAAATTTTAAAATAACAGCTATTCTAATATGCATGGAAACTTGGTTTTAGTGTTCTGAAACTAAGTTGTATTTTCCAGACTGCTTGATAATCTTTGGAATTGATCTTTATTTAAAAGCATAATGTAAATTAACATTGATATGACACACATAGTTCACCACTTCATTTTAATATTTAAGGAGTTTTTGTTTTTTTCTACCTTTAGGAAAATCTTTATGCATATAAGTTATGGCTTCTAGTGTATAGTTATTACATTAAGGTAGATTTCCACCATTTTATTCCTAGTTACCTTTATATATATATATTTCTTTTTGGATTTACTCATGTATAACATCAACCCCAGCAAATGAGTACCCTAATTTTCTCACACCCTTAATAACACTGGAAATATCATTTTATTGTGTGAAGATAGTAGACACAAATGCAACAAAGAAAACATCCATGTATCAAAAACAACTTACTGGAATTCAACTTTTATTTATTTTGCTATTTCTCAATTTTGTAGTATAGTATCATAGCTACTGTGATAGTGATATTTAATCTCAAGAAGAAAAAGTTCTTTACTTGGATGAATTTTTTCTTGAGAAGTAAAATTAAAAAAAAAGGTTCCAGATTAAAAAATAATAGTTAGAAATATTGATACTCACTTGTGTTTGTCACTCACTCTTAACAAACAAATAAAAATGGCTTGTTTACCCTTGAAGATGTCAACCTATTCATAAGCATCATATTTTTAAAAGGAAAAGGGAAAAACAGTAGGAGCTTGAATTACAAGGACCTTGGATCACCAATCAGTTGAATACTTTTAGAGAACAGATTTTGAACCCCTGCTTTTTTCTATTTTCATATTCCAATATTACTATTAATAAATAAAGATCCTTTAATTTTATATTTTGGGATTGGATGAGTTTGGAAATATTCATTTTCCATCTTTTTGCTTATTTAAATACAATAATTGATTATCATGGAAAATTGGTACACAGAAGGAACTAATTTTACTTTTCCTAAGCCTAGTATTTTACAAAGTCATCATCATATACATATCAATGTGACCTTATTCCTCATAAAGTAACATAAAATACTTTGACCTTTTCTTAATTGGAAACTCTTTTAATGTCTGTGTAACATTCTAATGCAAAGTCCATCACATGATAGTCAAATTCCTCTTTATAATCACAACCAATGCACCCTTGCAGGTGTTCTAGTTACATACATACAGCTTCTGGTCTGTCTGGCGTCTGCCTGTGCCTAACCCAGTATTGAATGCAGGTAGTTCTCACCTTGCACATTGCTGAGGTCACACAAAGTGAGAACACATTTCCAGGTTCTATGGTTTCCGTTAGATGAGATCATGCAACATGAAGGCTGTCTGTTTTAATATATCACTTGTTTCCTTTCTCTCAAATATGAAACAAATATTATACTAAAATCTTCACTTAGTTTTCTCATTGTGCCTCAGCACATGTTTAAAATTGAATTTATTGAAAGTGTACATTTCTAAGACTCTTGAAACATGTTAAATTTCTAGAAAAAAATGTGTATTATTATTCTTGATATAATCAGTGTATGAAAGCACTGGTCTTTATAAACTCTCTTAAATACAGATACACAAAGCAATATTTTAATTCATATTTTTATTAACAATTTTATTCACTAATTATAAAATTTGTTAATTTTTATCAATTCAATATGCATAGCCTTCAATGTCATTGTCCATATGATTTCTATGAAATTAATAACATCATATTCTTATACTATTTTCACTTTTTCTTATTTGCAATAAAATCTTTGTCAACTTGGGTGGTGCTTAGTTTTAAATTATTTATGACAAAATCCAAGAGACTCACAGACTTAGAGAACAAACTAATGGTTGCCAAGAGGGAAGACTGGGACAGAGAGAGAGACTGGGAGTTTGGGATTGACATGTGCACATTATTATATTTAAAATAGGTAAACAATAAGGACCCTGTGTTAGCCCAGAGAACTCTGACACATGTACATATATAACTGGAAAAAATATTATATAGCTAAAAGCATCTGATTTCTATTATTCTGGGATAAATTTGAAAGTGAAAAATATTGAAGATGAATTTTCTCTGTGCCTGCATCCTCAGTTGCTTCAGTCATGTTTGACTGTTTGTGTGACCCTATGGATTGCAGCCACCAGGCTCCTCTGTCTATGGGATTCTCTAGGCATGAATTCTGGAGTGGGTTGCCATTTTCTCCTCTAGGGGATTTTCCTGATCCAGGAATCACTTGTGGTCCCCGCATTGCAGGTGGGTTCTTTACCACTGAGCTACAAGGGAAGCCCAGATTTTCTCTACTAGAAATTAAAACACCAATCTATAACAAGTTTAGGAATTTTGCTTAAAATGTGAAATATACAGTATAATATATTGGCTTAATCAACATACTGGTTAAAGAAGAAATAACAGTGAACAAATTTAGTGTCCAATGAAGATAATATCACAAATTAATGAGAGATGAAAGATAGCTTGATAAATTGTAGGAGGAAATGGATAAAAATGTGAGAGAAAAGTTATATGCAATATTACAACATACAACAAAATTGTATCTAGAATGAAAGTGGAAGTGAGAGTGTTACTTGCTTAGTTGTGGCCTACTCTTTGCTACCCCATGGACTGTAGCCCACCAGGCTCCTCTACCCATGGAATTCTCCAGGCTAGAATACTGGAGATGGCTACCATTTCCTTTTCCAGAGGGTCTTCCCAATGCAGGATCAAATCTGGATCTCCTGAATTGCAGGCAGATTATTTACCATCTGAGCCACCAATAAGCCATATATAGAATAATTTGAGATATCTCTATAAAAATGGTAATGAAAAATAAAGAACATAATATAATAACTTGTTTTACTACAGAAATCATGTATAGTGGAGAAAAGACCTACAACTAAAAAAAGAAAAAAATATATATATTCTAATGGGAGGAATCATCAGAAATAAGATCAATAGCAAAATCAATCAACATAATGTATATCATTTATTTGTTAAACATTTCTTCTTTTGTTTTAATTAAAGCATATTTTTTCCCTAAGAACTTCAGTTGAGAAAACAAGGAAGCAAATCATTTTAGCTGATATTTTCTAATGTTTTTAAGGTACATTTA
This sequence comes from Damaliscus lunatus, assembly GCA_006408505.1. Classification (NCBI taxonomy): domain Eukaryota; kingdom Metazoa; phylum Chordata; class Mammalia; order Artiodactyla; family Bovidae; genus Damaliscus; species Damaliscus lunatus. The sequence continues at coordinate 32,019 of SJXP01003563.1, forward strand.
TATGATTACTCTCAAATATTAATTAATAGTCATAAGTATAAAGGCCCAATGCTTTCTGGAGAAAAAATTACCTTATAAAATCTTGGGCAGGTCTTTAAAAAATTCAAAATCTTTAATTCAAAAATTATATATTCAAAATATCCTCAAGAAACACAGGGATCTGTACATACAAATGTGTCAATTATCAACATAAAAAAAGGGATACATTGACATAATGAAATAATGGTTTGCAATATAAACTAAATGAAAATATATATATACACCAAAACTCAGAGCACTTTCTTTAACAGGAGATTACAAGTAAGTTGTGCTTTCTTTCCAAAATTGAAATTTAATTTTATCTAGAATAATTCAGGGATTCCCTGATAGCTCAATTGGTAAAGAATCTGTCAAGATTTCAGTACTTTTCAATTTATGTATCTTTAAATGAATTGAAATATTTTTGTAATTAAGTTCAATTCTTTAATTCTGTGTATTCAGTTCAGTTCTGTTCAGTCGCTCAGTTGTGTCCAACTCTTTGCAACCCCATGAATTGCAGCACGCCAGGCCTCCCTGTCCATCAACAACTCCCAGAGTTCACTCAAACTCACGTCCATCGAGTCAGTGATGCCATCCAGCCATCTCATTCTCTGTCATCACCTTCTCCTCCTGCCCCCAATCCCTCTCAGCATCAGAGTCATTTCCAATGAGTCAACTCTTCGCATGAGGTGGCCAAAGTACTGGAGTTTCAGCTTTAGCATCATTCCTTCCAAAGAACACCCAGGGCTGATCTTTAGAATGGACTGGTTGGATCTCCTTGCAGTCCAAGAGACTATCAAGAGTATTCTCCAACACCACAGTTCAAAAGCATTGGTAATGATAACCCTGTATGCGAGACAGCAAAAGAGACACGGATGTATAGAACAGTCTTTTGGACTCTGTGGGAGAGGGAGAGGGTGGGATGACTTGGGAGAATGGCATTAAAACATGTATAATATCATATAAGAAATGAATTGTCAGTCTAGATTCGATGCAGGATACAGGATGTTGGGGCTGGTGCACTGGAATGACCCAGAGGGACTGTATGGGGAGGGAGGTGGAAGGGAGTTCAGGATTGGAAACACGTGTACACTGTGGCAGATTCATGTTGAAGTATGGCAAAACCAATACAATATTGTAAAGTAAAAAAAAAAAAAAGTATCAATTCTTGGGCACTCAGCTTTCTTCACAGTCTAACTCTCACATCCATACATGACCACTGGAAAAACCATAACCTTGACTAGATGGACCTTTGTTGGCAAAGTAATGTCTCTGCTTTTGAATATGCTATCTGGGGTGGTCATAACTTTCCTCCCAAGGAGTAAGTGTCTTTTAATTTCATGGCTGCAGTCACCATCTGCAGTGATTTTGGAGACACAAAAAATAAAGTCTGACACTGTTTCCTCTGTTTCCCCATCTATTTCCCATGAAGTGATCGGACCAGATGCCATGATCTTCGTTTTCTGAATGTTGAGCTTTAAGTCAACTTTTTCACTCTCCTCTTTCACTTTCATCAAAAGGCTTTTTAGCTCCTCTTCACTTTCTGCCATAAGGGTGGTGTTATCTGCATATTTGAGGTTATTGATATTTCTCCCAGCAATATTGATTTCAGCTTGTGCTTCTTCCAGCCCAGCGTTTCTCATGATGTACTCTGCATAAAGTTAAATAAGCAGGGTGACAATATACAGCTATGATGTACTCCTTTTCTTATTTCAACCAATTTGTTGTTCCATGTCCAGTTAGAACTGTTGCTTCCTGACCATACAGATTTCACAAGAGGCATGTCAGGTGGTCTGGCATTTCAATCTCTTTCATAATTTTCCACAGTTTATTGTGATCCACACAGTCAAAGGCTTTGGCATAGTCAATAAAGCAGAAATAGATGTTTTTCTGAAACTCTCTTGCTTTTTTGATGATCCAGTGGATGTTGGCAATTTGATCTCTGGTTCCTCTGCCTTTTCTAAAACTATCTTGAACATCTGGATGTTAACGGTTCACATACTGGTGAAGCCTGGCTTGGAGAATTTTGAGCATTACTTTACTAACATGTGAGATGAGTGCAATTGTGTAGTAGTTTGAGCATTCTTTGGCATTGCCTTTCTTTGGGATTGGAATGAAAACTGACCTTTTCCAGTCCTGTGGCCACTGCTGAGTTTTCCAAATTTGCTGGCATATTGTGTGTAGCACTGTCATGGCATTATATTTCAGCATTTGAAACAGCTCAATTGGAATTCCATCACCTCCACTAGCTTTGTTCATAGTGATGCTTTCTAAGGTCCACTTGACTTCACATTCCAGGATGTCTGGTTCTAGGTGAGTGATCATACCATAGTTATTATCTGGGTCATGAAGATCTTTTTTGTACAGTTCTTCTGTGTATTCTTGCCACCTCTTCTTAATATCTTCTGCTTCTGTTAGGTCCATGTCATCTCTGTCTTTTATCGAGCCCATCTTTGCATGAAATGTTCCCTTGGTATCTCTAATTTTCTTGAAGAGATCTTTAGTCTTTTCCATTTTGTTGTTTTCCTCTATTTCTTTGCATTGATGGCTGTGGAAGGCTTTCTTTTCTCTTCTTGCTATTNGGTTCACGTATTGCTGAAGCCTGGCTTGGAGAATTTTGAGCATTACTTTACTAGCATGTGAGATGAGTGCAATTGTGTAGTAGTTTGAGCATTCTTTGGCATTGCCTTTCTTTGGGATTGGAATGAAAACTGACCTTTTCCAGTCCTGTGGCCACTGCTGAGGTTTCCAAATTTTCTGGCATATTGTGTGTAGCACTGTCATGGCATTATATTTCAGCATTTGAAACAGCTCAATTGGAATTCCATCACCTCCACTAGCTTTGTTCATAGTGATGCTTTCTAAGGTCCACTTGACTTCACATTCCAGGATGTCTGGTTCTAGGTGAGTGATCATACCATAGTTATTATCTGGGTCATGAAGATCTTTTTTGTACAGTTCTTCTGTGTATTCTTGCCACCTCTTCTTAATATCTTCTGCTTCTGTTAGGTCCATGTCATCTCTGTCTTTTATCGAGCCCATCTTTGCATGAAATGTTCCCTTGGTATCTCTAATTTTCTTGAAGAGATCTTTAGTCTTTTCCATTTTGTTGTTTTCCTCTATTTCTTTGCATTGATGGCTGTGGAAGGCTTTCTTTTCTCTTCTTGCTATTCTTTGGAACTCTCCATTCAGGTGCTTGTATTTTTTCCTTTTTTCCTTTGCTTTTTGCTTCTCTTCTATTCACAGCTATTTGTAAGGCCTCCTGAGACAGCCATTTTGCTTTTTTTGCATTTCTTTTTCATGGGCATGTTCTTGATCCCTGTCTCCTGTACAATGTTACGAACCTCATTCCATAGTTTATCAGGCACTCTATCAGATGTAGTCTCTTAAATCTATTTCTCACTTCCACTGTATAATCGTAAGGGATTTGATTTAGGTCATACCTGAGTGGTCTAGTGGTTTTCCCTACTTTCTTCAATTTAAGTCTAAATTTGACAATAAGGAGTTCATGATCTGAGCCACAGTCAGCATCTGGTCTTGTTTTTGTTGACTCTATAGAGTTTCTCCATCTTTGGTTGCAAAGAATATAATCAATCTGATATCAGTGTTGACCATCTGGTGATGTCCATGTGTAGAGTCTTCTCTTGTGTTGTTGGAAGAGGGTGTTTGCTATGACCAGTGTGTTCTCTTGACAAAACTCTATTAGCCTTTGCCCTGCTTCATTCTATATTCCAAGGCCAAATTTGCCTGTTACTCCAGGTGTTTCTTGACTTCCTACTTTTGCATTGCAGTCCCCTATAATGAAAAGGACATCTTTTTTTGGTGTTAGTTCTAAAAGGTCTTGTGGGTCTTCAGAGAACCGTTCAACTTCATTTTCTTCAGCATTACTGGTTGGGGCATAGACTTGAGTTATTGTGATACTGAATGATTTGCCTTGTAAACAGAGACCATTCTATCATTTTTGAGATTGCATCCAAGTACTGCATTTTCAGACTCTTTTGCTGACCATGATGGCTACTCCATTTCTTCTAAGGGATTCCTGCCCACAGTAGTAGATATAATGGTCATCCATTTAAGCATGGGTGGCTGCAATGGTGCACAAGAGTGGCCAAGAGAAGCTACCCCACGTCCCAGGTCAGGGGCAGTGGCCGGGAGGAGCTACCCATGTCTGAGGTCAGCGCAGCAGCCGAGAGAAGCTACCTTGTGTCTGAGGTCAGG
>SJXP01003563.1:46498-57912 GCA_006408505.1 Damaliscus lunatus
TAGAGTATTAAAAAAATCTAAAAGCTAATTAAAATTGCCTTTGTTTCTCAAAAGTGTAACATTAATTTGATCCCTTGGGAACTAGAGTCTCCTCTGAGGCTGATATTGCTACACAGCATTATATACAGGATTGAAACTGTGTATGAAATCTTTAGCAGAGAGACATTAGCCATCACTTTTAATACCATGGAAGTAGGGAATATGGTAGATAAGGTTAGTACTTACATTACAGTAAGGAAGAAAGAATATCAATTTTGTTTTGAATGTCATTTTCTCTATAAATGCTAAGGTGAGGTCACATACTGATAGTGAGAAATAGAAAAAGTGAACTAAGGGAGAGTTTTGAGGAGCACAAAGATTAAGAAAGCCACAGACTAGGAAAAATATTCATATTGAGTAATGTTGGCAAGGATTTCTACTCAGAATGCATATAGATCCTCCACTATTCACTGATCAAAATACAACCAGACAATTTTTTAAAAATCTATGATCTTAATACATTTCATATACAAAAATATATGAATTGCCAAAAAACATATGAAAAGAATTTCAATATGTATAATTGTTAAAGAAATATAAATTGTAACTCCTTTGAGATACCACTTCACATCCTCATTAATAACAAGAATTGGGAGAGTGGGATTGAGATATATACACTGTTGATATAAAATAGTTAACTAAAACTTCCCATGTAGTGATAGTTGGAAGAACCCACCTGCCAATGAAGAAGGCATAAAACATGCAGGTTTGATCCCTGGGTTGGGAAGATCCCCGAAGGAGGAAATGGCAAACCCACTCCAGTATTCTTGCCCAGAAAATCCCAAGTACTGAGGAGTCTGGCAGACTACAGTCCACAAGGTTGCAAAGAGTAGGACATGTCGAGCAGCTGAGCATGCACGCGATGAGAACACACTGTATAGCACAAAGAGCTCTCCTTAAGGCACTGTGGTGACCTAATGAGAAGGAAGTCCAAAAAGGCGGGGATATAAGAGGAAACCAGAATTGAAAGAGACACATGTACCCCAGTGTTCATTGCAGCACTGTTTATAATAGCCAGGACATGGAAACAACCTAGATGTCCATCAGCTGATGAATGGATAAGAAAGCTGTGGTACATATACACAATGGAGTATTACTCAGCCATTAAAAAGAATACATTTGAATCAGTTCTAATGAGGTGGATGAAACTGGAGCTGATTATACAGAGTGAAATAAGCCAGAAAGAAAAACACCAATACAGTATACTGACACATATATACGGAATTTAGAAAGATGGTAATGATGACCTTGTATGCGAGACAGCAAAAGAAACACAGATGTATAGAACGGCCTTTTGGACTCTGAGGGAGAGGGAGAGGGTGGGATGATTTGGGAGAATTGCTTTGAAACATGTATACTATCATGTAAGAAACGAAATGCCAGTCTATGTTCGATACAGGACACAGGATGCTTGGGGCTGGTGCATGGGGATGATCCAGAGAGATGATATGGGGTGGGAGGTGGGAGGGGGATTCAGGATTGGGAGCTTGTATACACCCATGGTGGATTCGTGCCAATGTATGGCAAAACCAATACACTATTGTAAAGTAAAATAAAGTAAAAAAAAATTTAAAAAAAAAGATTGACAGAAAAAGATGGATAAAGACAACGTGAATCAACTGTAACTCTCATAATATATCACTTGAAGAAGTGTAAAATGATTAAACTACTTTGGAAATTTAGTTTTTTTCTTACGAATTGCTTTATAATGTCTTAATTTTCCTATAAAACTATGTCTCAGTAAGTATTAGAATTTTATCTAAGAATATAAGAAGGCATACAACCACAAAGAAATTCAAACTTATGGAGGCAGATACTTAGATAAACAAATTGTGATATATCCACATAATAGGACACTACATAGAAATAAAAACTGAATGAAGTACTAATAAAACTTAAATGAATCTCCAAAATATTGTATCAGTAGTAGATCAAATTCTGAATGGCAGAGTAATGGTCTCCTCAAACCTACTTCTCCACAAAAGCAACATAAACAGGGCAAACTGGTCAAAATTGCTCTTTCAGGATTCTGTATCTTAACAAAGGCTTGTGAATAGCCCACGAGGGTTTTCATTCAAGTAAAAATGTCAGAATATTTATTAAAAATTTTTTTTAATTAATTATTTTTTTTTACTTTACAATATTGTATTGGTTTTGCCATACATTGACATGAATCCCCCGTGGGTGTACATGTGTACCCCATCCTGAACACCCCCCACCTCCCTCCCCATTCCATCCTGCTCCAGCCCCAAGCACCCTGTTTCATGCATCGAACCTGGACTGATGATTGGTTTCACATGTGATAATTTACATGTTTCAGTGCCATTCTCCCATATCATCCCACCCTCACTCTCTCCCACAGAGTCCAAAAGACTGTTCTATACATGTGTGTCTCTTTTGCTGTCTCGCATACAGGGTTATTGTTACCATCTTTCTAAATTCTATATATATATGTGTTATTATACTGTATTGGTCTTTTTCTTTCTGGCTTACTTCACTCTGTATAATAGGCTCCAGTTTCATCCACCTCATTAAAACTGATTCAAATATATTCTTTTTAATGGCTGAGTAGTATTCCATTGTGTATATGTACCACAGCCTTCTTATCCATTCGTCTGCTGATGGACATCAAGGATGCTTCCATGTCTTGGCTATTATAAACAGTGCTGTGATGAACATTGGGATACACGTGTCTCTTTCAATTCTGGTTTCCTTAGTATGTATGCCCAGGAGTGGGATTGCTGGGTCATATGGCAGTTCTACTTCCAGTTTTTTAAGGAATCTCTACACTGTTCTCCATAGTGGCTGAACTAGTTTGCATTCCTACCAACAGTGTAAGAGGGTTCTCTTTTCTCCACACCCACCCCAGCATTTATTGCTTGTAGACATTTGGATTATAGCCATTCTGACTGGCGTGAAGTGGTACCTCATTGTGGTTTTGATTTGCATTTCTCTGATAATGAGTGATGTTGAGCATCTTTTCATATGTTTGTTAGCCATCTGTATGTCTTTTTTGGAGACATGTCTTTTTAGTTCTTTGACCCACTTTTTGATTGGGTCGTTTATTTTTTTGGAATTTAGCTGCAGGAGTTGCTTGTATATTTTTGAGATTAATTCCTTGTCAGTTGCTTTTTTGCTATTATTTTCTCCCATACTGAAGGCTGTATTTTCACCTTGCTTATAGTTTCCTTTGTTGTGCAGAAGCTTGTAACTTTAATTGGGTCCCATTTGCTTATTTTTGCTTTTATTTCCAGTATTCTGGGAGGTGCGTCATAGAGGATCTTGCTGTGGTTTATGTCAGAGAGTGTTTTGCCTATGTTTTCCTCTAGGAGTTTTATAGTTTCTGGTCTTACATTTAGATCTTTAATCCATTTTGAGTTTATTTTTGTGTATGGTGTTAGAAAGTGATCTAGTTTCATTCTTTTACAAGTGGTTGACCAGTTTTCCCAGCACCACTTGTTAAAGAGATTGTCTTTACTCCATTGTCTATTCTTGCCTCCTTTGTGGAAGATAAGGTGTCCATAGGTGTGTGGATTTATCTCTGGGCTTTCTGTTTTGTTCCATTGATCTATATTTCTGTCTTTGTGCCAGTACCATACTGTCTTGATGACTGTGGCTTTGTAGTAGAGCCTGAAGTCAAACAGGTTGATTGCTCCAGTTCCATTCTTCTTTCTCAAGATTGCTTTGGCTATTCGAGGTTTTTTGTATTTCCATACAAATCTTGAAATTATTTGTTCTAGTTCTGTGAAAAATAACGGTAGTTTGATAGGGATTGCATTGAATCTATGGATTGCTTTGGATAGTATACTCATTTTCACTATATTGATCCTTCTGTTCATGAACATGGTCTATTTCTCCATCTATTAATGTCCTCTTTGATTTCTTTCACCAGTGTTTTATAGTTTCCTATATATAGGTCTTTAGTTTATTTAGGTAGATATGTTCCTAAGTATTTTATTCTTTTCATTGCAATGGTGAATGGAATTGTTTCCTTAATTTCCCCTTCTGATTTCTCATTGTTAGTGTATAGGAATGCAAGGAATTTCTGTGTGTTGATTTTATATCCTGCAACTTTACTATATTCATTGATTAGCTCTAGTAATTTTCTGGTTGAGTCTTTAGGGTTTTCTCTGTATAGGATCATGTCATCTGCAAACAGTGAGAGTTTTACTTCTTATTTTCCAATTCGGATTCCTTTTATTTCTTTTTCTGCTCTGATTTCTGTGGCCAAAGCTTCCAAAACTATGTTGAATAGTAGTGGTGAGAGTGAGCACCCTTGTCTTGTTCCTGACTTAAGGGGAAATACTTTCATTTTTTCCCATTGACGATGTTTGTTGTGGGTTTGTCACATACAGGATTTATTATGTTGAGGTATGTTCCTTCTATTTCTGCTTTCTGGAGGGTTTTTCTTATCATAAATGGATGTTGAATTTGTCAAAGGCTTTTTCTGCATCTATTGAGATATGGTGTCTATTTTTCTATTTGTTAATATGGTGTATTACTTTGATTGATTTGTGGGTATTTAAGAATTCTTGCATCCCTGGGATAAAGCCCACTTGATCATGATGTATGATTTTTTAAATATGTTGTTGGATTCTGTTTGCTAGAATTTTGTTAAGGATTTTCGCATCTATGTTCATCAGTGATATTGGCCTGTAGTTTTCTTTTTTGTGGCATCTTTGTCAGGTTTTGGTATTAAGGTGATGGTGGCCTCATAGAATGAATTTGGAAGTTTACTTTCCTCTACAATTTTCTGGAAGAGTTTCAGTAGGATAGGTGTTAGCTCTTCTCGAAATTTTTGGTAGAATTCAGCTGTGAAGCCGTCTGGACCTGGGCTTTTGCTTGTTGGAAGATTTCTGATTACCATTTAAATTTCTGTGCTTGTGATGTGTCTGTTAAGATTTCCTATTTCTTCCTGGTTCAGTTTTGGAAAGTTGTACTTTTCTAAGAATTTGTCCATTTCTTCCAAGTTGTCCATTTTATTGGCATATAGTTGCTGATAATAGTCTCTTATGATCCTTTGTATTTCTGTGTTGTCTGTTGTTATCTCTCCATTTTCATTTCTAATTTTGTTGATTTGATTTGTCTCCCTATTTTCTTGATGAGTCTGGCTAATGGCTTGTCAATTTTATTTGTCCTCTCAAAGAACCAGCTTTTGGCTTTGCTGATTTTTGCTATGGTCTCTTTTGTTTCTTTTATATTGATTTATTCTTTAATTTTTTGGATCTATTTCCTTCTACTAACCCTGAGGTTCTTCATTTCTTTCTTTTCTGGTTGCTTTAGGTGTAGAGTTAGGTTCTTTATTTGACTTTTTTCTTGTTTCTTGAGGTAAGCCTGTATTGTTATGAACCTTCCCCTTAGCACTGCTTTTACAGTGTCCCACAAGTTTTGGGTTTTTGCATTTTCATTTTCATTCATTTCTATGCATATTTTCATTTCTTTTTTGATTTCTTCTGTGATTTGTTGGTTATTCAGCAGCGTGTGGTTCAGCCTCCATATGTTGGATTTTAAAATTTTTTTTTTCTTTTCTGTAATTGAGATCTAATCTTACTGTATTATGGTCAGAAAAGATGCTTGGAATGACTTCAATTTTTTTTGAATTTACCAAGGCTAGATTTATGGCCCAGGATGTGATCTATCCTGGATAAGGTTCCGTGTGTGCTAGAGAAGAAGGTGAAATGCATTGTTTTGGGGTGAAATGTCCTATAGATATTGATTATGTCTAACTGGTCTATTGTATCATTTAAAGTTTGTGTTTCCTTGTTAATTTTCTGTTTAGTTGATCTATCTCTAGATGTGAGTGGGGTATCAAAGTCTCCCACTATTATTGTGTTATTGTTAATTTCCCCTTTCATACTTGTTAGCATTTGTCTTACATATTGTGGTGCTATGTTGGGTGCATATATATTTATAATTGTTAGAATATTTATAGCAGTGAATTTTGTGGCTTTTTTCTTTTTCATCATATTCCCACTCCCTCTCCCTACCTGTAGATGAGTGTGTGTTCAGTCACTCAGCCATGTCCTACTCTTTGTGACTCTATGGACTATAGCCCACCAGGCTCCTCTGTCCATGGAATTTTTCCAGGCAAGAATACCAGAGTGGGTTGCCGTTTCCTGCTCCAGAGGATCTTCCCGACCTAAGGATTGAACTTACATTTCCTGCATCTGCTGTATTGGAAGGTGGATTCTTTACCATTGTGCCTACTGGGAAGGTCCCCTTATCTGCATAGCAGCCTGAAAAACTTTACTTTTACCAGCATGGCTGTGCTTGCTGCCAAACTACTTTAAAATTTCTACAATTTTTTGCATGTAAATTTACTTCCACAAAATTCATTTAAAGATAAGGTTTGCTTTCTTTAGAGTAAAGCAGATCAAATTATTCACTGGGTGTTTGTTTTTGTTCAGTCTCTCAGTCATGTCCAATTCTGCAACTTGGTGCACTGCAGCACGCCAGATGTTTAATACAATGGACGTTTAATACTGAGTTACTGCTAATAAATAACAATATATGCACAATGTTAATAGTTTTACCTTAGTTAGATAAGGGCTAGTCAAAGCTAAGCATTGAAATCTTGAACATAAAGCCCAGGTACTTGGCAATCTGCAACCCCCTGCATTACAACAGAAGAATGTCCAGGTCACTGTGCATATGCCTGGTCACTTTCCCCTACCTCTGGGAGTCTATGGTGGGCACAATGCCAGTAATATTGACCTCCTGCTTGTCCTTTTGTGAATCTGACACCATTAACTATTTTTACTGTGCTGACCCACCCCTCTTAATGTTGACATGTTCCGACACTTAGATAAAGCAAACTACCTTGTTTGTGTCCACAAGGATAAACCTCACAGGTTCCCTACTCACCATCCTCATCTATGTTTGCATTTTCATCTCCATTATGAGGATCTGTTCCAGCAAAGGGCAACACAAAGCCTTCTCCACCTGTGATTCCCACCTGATGGCTGTCTCTATGTTTTATAAAGGTGTGTATCTGAGATTAACAAATGAGTGATCTGTTGAACAAGATAAAAATTGTGGCACTGATTTGTACTTTTGTGAGTTCCGTGCTGAATACATTTGTCTACAGTCTTAGAATGTGAAACAGGCTTTGAGAAGAGTAGTTATGAAAAACTTTGGTGTAAGGGAGAGAAGTTCTATTTCAACAGTCCCCCAGTGGAAAAAGAGTCCCAAAACAATCCAAAAGTGTTCTTTGCAGGTCTGCCTGAATATAATTCTCTGGAAAAACAATAATAATTTATATATGTGGAAACTGTAAATGGGAAAGTCATTTGAAAATGATGACTGGTGAGAAATACAACAGCAGAACACCTTTTATGATTATGTAGGATCGCAGTTTTAGTCTCAAGAACTCATTCCACTGATTACTTAGCAGATGCTTCCTGCTTTCTCTTCCCAGGTCAGTGATATTGAGGATGCCTGAGCTACTCTTACTAGGGTGACATATATTACAATGTATTTCCTGAATGGAAAAACTAGTTACTTTCACATGGTCTATATATTCACGTGGTAAATAAATACTGATAAATATATATAAAGAGAGAGAAAGAATGAAAAAACTGGCTTAAAAATCAACATTCAAAAAAATGAAGATCATAGCATTTAGTTGCATCACTTCATAGCAAATAGATGGGGAAACAGTGGAAACAGTGACAAACATTATTTTCTTGGGCTCCAAAATCATGTGGACAGTGACTGCAGCCATGAAATTAAAAGAAACTTGCTCCTTGGAAGGAAAGCTATGACAATCCTAGACAGTGTATTAAAGAGCAGAAATATCAGTTTGCCTACAAACGTCCATATAGTCAAATAAATTGTTTTTCTAGTAGTTATGTACATATGTGAGAGCTGGACAATAAAAAAGGCTGAACACCGAAGTACTGATGACTTTGAAGTGTGATGTTGGAGAAGATTCTTGAGAGTCCTTGGACAGCAAGGAGATCAAACTAGTCAGTCCTAAAGGAAATCAACCCTGAGTATTCATTGGAAGGACTGATGTTGAAGCTGAAGCTCCAATGTTTTGGCCACTTGTTGTGAAGAGCTGACTCATTGGAAAAGACACTGATGTTGGGGAAAGCTGAAGGCAGGAGAAGAAGGGGACAATGGAGAGTGAGATGACTGGATGGCATCACCAGCACAATGGATATGAATTTGAGAAAACTCCGGGAGATGGTGAAGGATAGGGAAGCCTTGGCATGCTACAGTCTATGGGGTTGCAGTCAAACATGACCGAGCGACTAAACAATATATACTTTCCTTTAATGAAACCTGATTATTTTCTCAAAAGAATCTCTAATTCTGACTTTTTCTTTCTTACAGGACATTTGGTTTATATTTAAGTCTACTTCTTGGGAATATAAAATAATACATACTTCATTATTTCAACATATAGTTTAGTATTTTACAGTTTTAAATGTTTCCATTATTTGTTTAAGCTATTTCTTTTAGACTAAGCAGATTCCCTTGTCAGTAGGAGATGCCCTTTGCTGATTTGTATTTTTCCCTTCTTACAGAAGAGTTTTATATTATATTCTGGATCACTTGATACTCTTTGAAATTGATATATATATATATATATATTTCAAATCATAGTATAACAACATTCATAACATTCAACAAAGCATTTTAGTACATCACTTCCGTTAGGAAGTAATTAGGAAGTTTTTAATTTACCCTCTTGAAGACAATATTACAATAGCCAAGATATGGAAGGAACCTAAACGTCAATTGACAGTGACTACTCAGTCATAAAAAGAATAAAATAATGTAATTTGTAGTAACATGAATAGACTTAGAGATTATCATAGTGAGTGAGGTAAGTCAGACAGAGAGACAAATTATCACATGATATCACTTATTTGTGGAATCTAAAATATGACACAAAAGAACCTATTTACAAAACAGAAATAGGCTCACAGACTTTGAAAACAAACTTATGGTTACAAGAGGGGAAAGGTGGTGGTAGTAGTGGTGGGGGGCTGGCTAGTGAATTAGGAGTTTGGGATTAACACATACACACTACTAGACTGAATGTAAAATAGACAACCAACAAGGATATACTATATAGCACAGGGAACTCAGTATTTTTTAATAACTTATATAGGAAAAGAATCTGAAAAATAATAGATATATGTGTATGTATAAGTAAATCACATTGCTGTACACCTGAAACTAACACAAAATTGTACATCAACTATTATTATGCTCCAATATAAGATAAAAATTAATATATTAAATACAAACTATTTATATAATAAAACAAAAGGTAAAAAGATTGTTCCTGAAATTCAGTTTTAAGAACATAATATTATTTAATTGAAATTGACACATATTTATTTTTCCTCTTTTAGGAAACATCCCTTTTTCAAGTGAATTCTTTTGTAATGAAAATACGTGCTTTTTATCTTACTTGCTTTGTAATTTTGTAAGATGAAATATTTAAAATAGAATATCTTCATATATACTTTAACTATAAACGAAATTAAAAGGGAGACTCCAGCTTGGAAAATATGATTTTCTAATTCTAAGGAGCAGAAATTCACCACACTTCTGGCATCATTTTTCCAAGGGGGAAAGAATAATAAATGACTTCAATTTAAAAAAAGAAAGAAAATATTTATTCATATGAATTATTGCTTTTGATCATTTACTATGCTAATATACATTTCCAAAATGCTATCCTTACTACTCTTTATACTTCTTTCTTTTTGAATATAGTGGTCTGTGAAATCACCACCAGTAACCAGTTACTCAAGTTTTCCTGAATCCCCAATATGATTGTGAGTGTTTATTCTATGGTATGATGTGTGATTATAGTAGATTACATTTAACATAGAAAACATTGATCTATCAGACCCTATTTGTTGGAACTCACTTTAATATTTTACTTCTTCTCAGTGTCATGGTGTGCTAGGTACCTGATGATGATATTTAAGCTTGAGGAGATGAAAGAAATAAAATAAAATATAAAATTCTTTTGGGCAAGTTTTCTGTTGAAAAGCAAACTTCTCAATGAAAGATAAATTTGTTTTTCAGATTGAAACATTGTGGATAGAGATTGATATTTACTTTCCCTGATCACCCAGTTGACAATTACCAACAAACTGAAGAAATCAACCTATTCAGAGCACAATATTTTTAAGGTGGGGGGATAATTGAAGCATGTATTAGAAGAAACCTGAATAATCATGGGGCTTCCCTAGTGGCTAAGATAGTAAAGAATCTACCTGCAATGCAAGAGATACTCAGGAAAAAAGTGTTGGCAGTATGTGGTATAGCATTCAAGAACTCTCCTATGTGGGAGCCAGCAAACAAGTCCAGTACAGAGAGAAGGGGACATAGTACTTGAATAAAGTATTGGGTTACAGATTGCCATGGTGGCGGTCACAGGCCACGGCTGCTAGGAGAAAGCACTCAGTGTAGGTTACAGCACAGGAAAAGAAAAACTGGGCTCCACATCCACCAATGACATGTGCTTATCCTCTGAGACACAAGTCACCAGGATTTGGGGGATGTACACAGAAGTGTACCAGAAATCCAAGAAAGTGTGATTGACAATGAAAAAATACATAGTTGTGTGTAGATAGGAATCAATATGGATGAAGACAATTAAGGACATGTTACAAGGTGATCAAATAAAGCATCAGAAATATTCCACATAGGATCAGTTTCCACTGGGCGTCTGCTGAGAGGCCCCGTAAGATGAATTCATTCAGGAGGGTGCAATTTCCAACTTCCATGTCCACAGAGGAGAAAGCCTGATAAGATAAGAAAAAGTTGCTAAATGATTTAATGATTTTCTATGGAAAGAAATAAACTGTATATTAAACCAGCAATTCCTAAAAAGCTTATAGAATTTTATCCCTTATTGCACAGACTGATAGAACATCAGTCTGTGGCTTAGGGGCCACTGGAATTCAAGTTAGAATCTCATTTTGAAATTAGGCTTTCACTTCCTAATTGTTTAATGTAGAATACCTCCTCCCATAGGCATCCCCAAATTACAACTGTTTACAGAGCAACTATCAATGAGAACAACTTGATTCCAATAGACCATATTTGGGACCATACAAACACTTAATAATTTTAAAATAATTCAAGCTATGTGACGTATACTTTCTGACTCTCACATGTTGATAATTACAATAAAAACCAGTAGTAGAAAATAGATCTATGAAAAATTTCTAAATATTTGAAAGAATGTTTAAAACACTTCTTTTTTAAAAATTTATATTTATTTATTTTAATTGGAGGCTAATTATTTTACAATATTGTATTGGTTTTGCTATACATCAACATGAATCCACCACGGGTGTACACGTGTTCCCCATCCTGAAACCCCCTCCCATTCCCTCCCT
>SJXP01003564.1:29260-40506 GCA_006408505.1 Damaliscus lunatus
GTCTAGTCAAGGCTATGGTTTTTCCTGTGGTCATGTATGGATGTGAGAGTTGGACTGTGAAGAAAGCTGAGTGCCGAAGAATTGATGCTTTTGAACTGTGGTGTTGGAGAAGACTCTTGAGAGTCCCTTGGACTGCAAGGTGATCCAACCAATCCATTCTGAAGGAGATCAGCCCTGGGATTTCTTTGGATGAATGATGCTAAAGCTGAAACTCCAGTACTTTGGCCACCTCATACGAAGAGTTGACTCATTGGAAAAGACTCTGATGCTGGGAGAGATTGGGGGCAGGAGAAGGGGATGACAGAGGATGAGATGGCTGGATGGCATCACTGACTCAATGGACGTGAGTCTGAGTGAACTCCGGGAGTTGGTGATGGACAGAGAGGCCTGGCATGCTGCGATTCATGGGGTCGCAAAGAGTCTTGGGCATGACAGAGCAACTGAACTGAACTGAAAGTATACAGTTCAGTGGTTTTTAACATTTCCAGTGTTCTGCAGCCATCATTACCATCAAGTTCCAGAACATTTTTATTACCCACAAGGGCAGTCCTTTATTGTTAATGGGGAACAGTCATCCCCATTTCCTCTTCTCTCAGTCTCTGGCAGCCACTATCGTGCCTTCTGTCTCTTTGCTTTGGCTTATCCTGGGTATTTCATATAAATGGAATGTGTTTGCTTTTTTCCCCCCTTTATTCTATTAACATGATGTATTGATTTTTTTTTTTTTTTCCCCGTGTTGAGCCAGGAAACTGCTCAGTCAGTGTGAAAATCCTTTTCATATGCTGCTGGATTTGGTTGCTAATTCTGTGTCGAGGGTTTCTCCCTCTATATCCATAGGGGTTAGGGTCCGTAGTTTTCTTGTGTTGTCTTTGTCAGGTTTTGCTAGTAGGGTAATACTGGTCTCACAGAATGATTTAGGAAGAGTCTTTTTTGATAAGATTTTGAGAATGGGTGTTAATCCTTTAAATGCTAGAAGTCGCCAATAAGGCCATATGATTTCAGGCTTTTTGGAAGGTTTTTGATTACTAACTCAATCTCCTTCTTTGTGTTGGTCTGTTCAGATTTCCTGCTTATACATGATTTAAGTGTTTAGATGTTTGTTCATTTCTTCTAGGTTAACTAGCTGACTCACAATTATTCCTGGTGTGTTTACCCTAACTCTAAGCAGTAGCAGTGGGCCTAACCACTGATTTGACTCAGCAAAGGCAGAAGTGGAGACATCTGAGAGTGAGGAGGAAAGCCAGTAGGGGGTTGCCACAGGAGCTCGGGGAGAGTGGGGCGGGGGCTGCAGGTGAGAGTGAGCAGCTTAGGGGAGGTCGTGTTTCCTGGAAGACCCCCTCCCTTGCCCAAATCCCCTGAACACAGTTCCGAGATCCTCTCCCTCTACAAAGGACCAGACTGTCCAAGAATCAGACTGACTCAGTTCTTATGTCATCCAAAGGACTGAATTACTGTGGAACCATGGGCTCAGAAGCTCGAGATTTCTGTACCACCCCTGATTCCCTACCTTTATATGTGGGTGAATGAGAAACAAAGTTGAGGCCACAGACTTGTAAAGCAGCAGAGTTTTATTAGAACAAAAGGCCCCAAACACAACAACTTGGGGTAGAGGAAGGAAACTGAGTTCAAATGTCTTTTTGACCGCTTAGGGAATGTCTTTCAAGAATAGTGTAAAATGTTTTGATTTAGTCTGTGCTCCTGGAGCAGGTGAGGGGGTCAGGAGGATGCTCCAGCGGGGCCTCGGGGTCAGACTGAAACGGTGGTCTGTGGTGGGCACACATTCCTCGTGTGTCTGCTGAGGTGGCACTTCTGGCTGAAGCCTTGCCCGCACGCCTTGCACACGTGCGGCGTCCTCCCCTGGTGTGTCATCTGGTGGAGGATGAGGTGTGACTTGTGGGGAAAGNTCCCACAAGGCAGGGCTTCCCTGGTGGCTCAGACAGTGAAGAATCTGCCTGCCAATGCAGGGTACACAGGTTTGACCCCTGGGTCGGGAAGAGCCCCTGGAGGAAGCAATGGCAACACACTCTAGCATTCTTGTCTGGAGAATTTCCATGGACCGACGAACCCAGCAGACTATAGTCCATGGGGTCGCAAAAGAGTTGGACACAACCGAGTGACTAACACTTTCTTTCACTTTCACTTTCAGGAGGCTTTTCAGCAGTAGACAACACACACGGTCTAGGCCCCCCTATGACTGATGCCACGCATCAGTTTGAGTCTTGTTAATTTCCATAATTAACCTAAATAAAAATGGCACCAGGAATCAATATAAAAGTTTTCTTCTTCTAGTACCTCTCATAAGGAGATGTCAACACTGAACACCTTGCTTCAGTACCGCTGGTTCTATTCAGCTGGTGGGAATGCAGGATCACATAGTCTGAGGAACCAGGTCCAGACCTCACTGCATCTGCCTGAACACTTGCCTTCACTGATGCACTGAACTTTTGAAAACCAACTGTGTAGACATCTACATTCTAGAATGATTCCATCAGTATAGAATGCTACTGTATTCTGAGACAGGGCCTTTAAAGAAGTGATTAAGGTTAAAAGAAGTCATAAGGCTCTAATCAATATGTCTGGTGACCTCCCTGTTGGAGGAAAGCCAGGATGTGCAGCCTCAGAAAGGCCGGGTGAGGACAGAGTGAGGAGGTGACCATTCAGAGTTCAGGAGGGAGACCTCCTGTGTAAACTGCCAACACCTCGACCAACCAAGAACTGCGAGCCTCCAGAAACACAGTAAACCCTTTTGCTTCTGCCATGAATTCTGGTGCTGTGTTTCAGCAGCCTGAGCTAAGAGAGATGCTTCTTCTTCTACCTTGAGCTCTTCCCTAAGTGCCTCTGTACCTGCCCTACAATCTGCCCCTAAGTAAGTTCCATGAGACCCATCAGCTGTTCCAGTAAATGTGAAAGGGCCAAAGTCCCTATTCAAAGATAACAGTTGGTTTGGCAGAAAATGCAATAGGCAGCTACATGACACCCCAAATCACATTAAGTACCGTACCAAAACTCGAAAACAAAGAGCCACAACAAAGCAGGTGCTAAGACTAACAAGAAGTAATAGGGTTGATACTTGGCACACGACTATAGTTTAAATGGATAACTGACAAGGACCTACTCTACAGCACAGGCAACACTGCCCTGTTATGTGGCAGCCTGGGTGGAGGGGAGTTTGGGGGAGAATGGATACATGTGTATGGATGGCTGGGGCCCTTCGCTGTCCACCTGAAACTATCACAACATTGTTAATCAGCTATACCTCAATATAAAATAAAAAAAGTTTTTTTAGAAAAATATGAAAGTTTAAGGAATATAATGTGGAACAAGAGAATTGTAACATTAAAAACTTCATTATTGAATGAGATAAAATTGTCGTGAACCTTTACATGCCTACCAGTAGACTGAAGTGAAATATACAGCAAAAACTTAGAAATAAATGGGAGATTTCATATAAATTACAATGACACTGGCGAGTAATCGGCTATGACTCTTAGCAGACCAAAAACAAGGATATAAACAACTTGAAAAATATGATTTCTATTATATATGCTATTTCCCTTGATTTTAAGACAAAATTACACTTTCACACTTGATAAAACTGAGAGATAGAAAATCTCTTACAGAAAAAGAAAACATACTTCTCTTTATTATGAAACTGTCAACAGTATTTTAAAAACTAAAAAACACACAATTCCCTACAGCGATCTATTCCTCTATCATTTAAAAAGAATGCCAAGTCAAAAAACTTCCCAGAAACTCTACTCTTTCCAATTCTCCACCCACCAAGCTAACCACTGATCATGGTCAATAATAATGCAGATGTCTCTGTTCACATATACATGTTGATACAGTCTTTCACACAAACCCAACTAAGTAATAAACATTGTTTTGCAATTTTTCACTTAAAAATGTATTTTCTAAGTATCTGCTTTTCTGTTAAAGAAGGTAAAGGAAAATCTGCTCTTCATTAATGAACAATTAGGAAAGCATCATCACAAAAATGGAAAGTTATAAAAAAAAAGTACAGACAGGCTCAGTAAACTGTGGGACAATGTAAAAAGGACTAATGCACATGTAACTATCGTTCCAAAAAGAAGGAAACAGAAGGGAACAAATGCATCATGAAAGAATAATGTCCAAAAATCTCCCCAATGTGGCTCTAACCATAAATTTATAGAAAAATCTGAGCACACGCTATGACAGGAAAACTACAAAGAAAAGCAGCTCACTTCCTCAGTGACTTTGCAGTCAAACAGCTGAACACCAAACATACAGAAAACTCTGAAAGTAGCCAGAGACTTAAAAAGTAACAAAAAAAAAACAAAGCAATAACTGTGGAAATGACAGCTGATTTCTTATCAGAAACAATGGGAGGCCTGAACAGGGGAACAGTATCTTTAAAGTGGTGAAAAAATAAGCCAATCTAAAATTCTAATCCAGGGAAAATATCCTTTTAAAAATATAGTAACAAGAGCCACCAGATTATGTATGTGGGAGAGAACTAAGTGAGGCAGAGACGAGACCCCAGGAAGCTCGAGGGCGGCTGCAGGTCTGGAAGGAGGCCAGCAGGGCAGTGCACACGGTGAGCGGCCAGGGGGCCAGCAGAAAGACCTCCCCACCCCCAGCCCTCTGAACCACCCAGTGTCCCCACTCACCCAGGCAGCTGACGGGCGAGCATTTCCTCTCTTCTCTCCAGGTCTCCTTCCCTTGCTCCAGCTGGGTGATGAGTTTTGGTTTAGAAAACGGAATGCCTGCTCAGAGGAAAAGAGAACAAGATGGTCGCAGGTTATCCTGCACTCCGAGCCACACCAGGGGCGAGGATTTCTAAAGGTGGTGGGGAGGATCTGAGAGTGGTGAGCTCCCCGCCAGGGAAGGGAAGCCAGGATGGGCGTTCACTGACCCGACTTCATGCTGTGAGAGAACACTTCCCTCATTTACAAGAAGATACTGACTAGGAAGAGATGCCATGCTTACCAGAGAGCCTGTAGAAAAGGCTAGAAATGCGGAGTATCACACATATATATACACACCTGTACACGTTTACAGAGTGTCTCTGCTTCGGAGTCCAACCCAAAGGTAAGGCCAGAAACCAAGAGGGCTGCTCCAAGTTTCCAGCAGCCAGGACCCGGGTCCTGAGAGATGCAGGCTTACCCAGTGACACCAGGTTGCTGTAGTTCTCCAGCATCACCTCCCGGTACAGGGACCTCTGAGCAGGGCTCAGCAGCACCCACTCATCCTGGGTGAAATCCACAGCCACGTCTCTGAATGCCATGTGTGCCTATAACACAAAACAGCCCTGTTCACCCGGGAGCCAGCCCTGCCCGGGCTTCAGGGTAAGGGGCAAGGGGGAGGCTGCCCGGGGGAGGCAGGTGAGAGATCTAGATCCTGCCTTCGACCCTGGTGCTCTGTATTCCGAGATCTTTAGAGCCCACTCCCCATCTGGCAGGGGCACTTGTCAACACGTTCAAGGTCCTAGGTGGGCTGATTTGGAGAATACATACAGAAATAGGAGCCTGTAACTTTCAGGAACTTTAACTCGATGTTGAGGGAAAGCGCCAGACTTTTGAGTTTGAAGAATTTAAAAGAATCCTCTGAACCATGGCATTAGTGTTGAAGTATCCGAATGACTGAGGTTCACACAATTCAGTTATGGCAAAGACCAAACACAGCTCAGTCCTTCCCCCAATCCCACAGCCCCTCCGGCCCTCCTTCCCTGAGAGGCACCAGCAGGGAATGGTGAAGAGCACGAATTTGAACCCTACTGCCCTGGTTTGGAGCCCATCCCAGCCATCAGCTAGCATCTCCACTTTTTCAACTGTGGGTAACAGTCCACTAAACGTCCTGTCCCACACTGTGGTGCTCAGGGTGGACGTCCCTGCCATTCAGTCCACGGATTCATCTCACATGCCATTCTCACACCCTGCCCAACTTGACTGCCTTTATCGCAACACTGTTTCAAAGTGGAAAGCACCCTAGGGACATCAGGAGAGGTTTTCACAAGAGGCCCAAGAACTTGGTCTTGAATGAAGCACAGGAGTCTAGGGAAGAGAAATGTGCCAGGTGTTCCCGATGAGGTGTATGGGGAGCAGAGAAGAGGACACCTGAGCCAAGGAGGAGAGGAAGCCTGAATCCTGTCACAGAGGACCATTTGGGAGAAATAAAAGGCACAATGTGGGAGAAATGCAGAACAGGTCGAGTGTAGGAGCGGCTTGTGGGTTTTAAATGATTGTAAAATATACATAAGCACTTTACTACTTTTACCATTTGAAGTGTACATTTCCGTACATTAAGCATGCTCGCACTTAATGTGGTACAACCATCACCACTATCGAAGAAGGCAATGGCACCCCACTCCAGTACTCTTGCCTGGAAAATCCCACCTGTGGAGGAGCCTGGTAGGCTACAGTCCATGGGTTCGCTAAGAGTCGGACATGACTAAGCGACTTCACTTTCTCGGACATGACTAAGCGACTTCACTTTCACTTTTCACTTTCATGCATTGGAGAAGGAAATGGCAACCCACTCCAGTGTTCTTGCCTGGAGAATCCCAGTGACAGGGGAGCCTAGTGGGCTACTGTCTATGGGGTCGCACAGAGTCGGACTCGACTGAAGCGACTTAGCAGCAGCAGCAGCAGCATCACCACTATCGATCTCCAGAACTGGTTCATCATCTCACGTTGAAACTCTGTGACCATTAACCATAATGCCCTTCCTCACAAACCCTAGTAACCAACCATCACTTTACTTTCTATCTCCATGCATTTGGCTATTCTAGGTATCACAAATATGTGAAATCATACGGTGTCTGTCCTTTTGTGTCTGGCTTATTTCATTCAGCGTAATGTCTTCAAGTTTCAGCCATATACTCCAAAGAAGACGTACAGATGGCCAAGGAGAAGAGAGGCTCAACATCGCTAATTGTTCAGCTCAATTCAGTGGCTCAGTCATATCCGACTCTTTGCGACCCCATGAATCGCAGCACGCCAGGCCTCCCTGTCCATCACCAACTCCTGGAGTTCAACTCCTGGAATTCACCAAACTCATGTGCATCGAGTCGTTGATGCCATCCAGCCATCTCATCCTCTGTTATCCCCTTCTCCTCCTGCCCCCAATCCCTCCCAGCATCAGGGTCTTTGCCAATGAGTCAACTCTTCACATGAGGTGGCCAAAGTATTGGAGTTCCAGCCTCAGCATCAGTCCTTCCAGTGAACACCCAGGACTGATCTCCTTTAGGATGGACTGGTTGGATCTCCTTGCAGTCCAAGGGACTCTCAAGAGTCTTCTCCAACACCACAGTTCAAAAGCATCAATTCTTTGGCGCTCAGCTTTCTTCACAGTCCCACTCTCACATCTATACATGACTACTGGAAAAACCAGAGCCTTGACTAGACGGACCTTTTTGTTAGAGAAATGCAAATCAAAAGTACAGTTCACACCAGTCAGAATGGCCATCCTCAAAAAGTCCACAAACAATAAATACGGGAGAGGATGTAGAGGAAAGGGACCCCTCCCACACTGTTGATGGGAATGTAAAATTGGTAACAAACAGACCCTCTAGAGAACAGTGTGGAGGTTCTTTAAAAAACTAAAAATAGAACCACCATATGATCCAGCAGTCCCATTCCTGGGCACATATCCAGAGAAAATCATAATTCAAAAAGATACACCCAGTGTTCACTGTAACACTATTTATTACAGCCAAGACATGGAAGCAACCTAAATGTCCAGCAGCAGAGGAATGGATAAAGAAGATGTGGTACAGGCCTTCCCTGGTGGCTCAGTGCTAAGGAATCCACCTGTATTCACACGAGTTCCAGTGGTAAGGAATCCTGTGACTACAGGAGACACGAGTTCGATCCCTGATCTGGGAAGATCCCACATGCCTTGGAGCGACTAAACCCGTCTGCCACAACTACTGAACCTGTGCTCTACAGCCCGTGCTCTGCCACAAGAGAAGCCGCCTCAATGAGAAGCCCGTGCACCACCCCTGGAGAGCAGCCCCCACCTGCCGCAACCAGAGAACAGCCAAGCAGCAGTGAAGACCCAGCACAGCTATGAGTAAGTTGTTTTCAAATGTAGTACATCTTTGTACAATGGACTATTACTCAGCCATAAAGAGAATGAAATAATGCCATTTTCAGCAACATGGATGGACCTAGAGATTATCATACTAAGTAAAGTCAAACAAACAAATATATCACTCATACCTGGAACCTAAGGTTTTAAAATGATATAAATGAACTTATTTATAAAACAGAAACAGACTCACACACTTAAAAAACAAAACGTACGGTTACCAAAGGGGAAATGTGTGTGTGTGGTGGGGGGAAGAATAAATTAGGAGTTTGGGATTAACATACACACACTACAATATATAATATATAAGGTATATAGACAGGTAACCAACTAGACCCTACTATATAGGACAGCGAACCCTACTCAATACTCTGTAATAACCTATATGAGAAAAGAATCTGAAAAAGAATGAACATATGTGTATGTATAACTGAATTACTTTCCTGTACACCTGAAATTAACACAATATTGTAAATCAACTGTACCACAGTAAAAATTGGGAATAAAGGATGACCTGAATCAAAATATGAAGGGCCTACAAAGTACTAGGGAGAAACTGACACACAGCCAACAACTTCAAGGTTGTTGAAGTTGGAAACAACTATCTGGAAAAACTATCAGGCTCTGAAGACTAACAAGAAAACTCCTAAGTGACTCTAGACAAAAAATATACCAGACTTCCATGAGACTTTTCAAAATCATCATTCAACTCATGTGCACTGCAAGTGGGAACGTACAATGCTGCAAGCACTATGGAGAACAGCACAGCAGTTCCTCAAAAATTTAAAAATACACGTTATCATATGATCTACCAATTCCTCTTCCGGGTATTTCCCCAAAAGAATTGGAAGCAGGGACTTGAATAGATATTTGTACATTCATGTGAGCAGCATTATTCACAATAGCCAAAATGTAGACGTGATCCAAGTGTCTGTCAACAGACAAATGGATAAACAAAGAGTGGTGTGTGTGTGTGTGTGTGTGTGCGCGCGCGTGTGTGCGCGCGTGTGTGTGCGTGTGCGTGTGTATGTATATATATGATGGAATATTATTCAGTCTTAGAGAAGAAATTCTGACACATGCTACAACATGGATGAACATTAAAGATACTATGCTAAGTGAAACAAACCAGATACAAAAGGACAAATCTACAATTCCACTTATATGAGGCACCTAGAGTAGTCCATATAGACAAAGTAGAACGATGGTTGACAGGAGCTAGGAGGAAGGGGAAACTGAGTTATTGTTTAATGGGGATAGAGTTTCGTTCTGAAAAGTTCTGGAAATGGAGAGTGTGAGTGGTTGCACAACAATATGAGTGTACTTAACGATACTGCACTATAGACTTGGAACAGTTAAGATGGGAAGTCTTATGTTATATATATTTTATGACTTTAAATGCATGGCAAAAAGAATATCATTCAAAGCAATAAGAAAATATTTCAGGGACTTCCCGGGTGGTCAGGTGGCTAAGACTTCGCACTCCCAGTGCAGGGGGCCTGGGTTCAATCCTTGGTCAGAGAACTAGACCCCACATGCCACAGCTAAGACCTAGCGGAGCAAAATAAATAAATAAACAAATATTTTTTTTAAAATTTAACCGGAACAAAGTGCCCAGAAATGTAAGACTGGTTGAATATGTTGAAATTCATTACTGTAATATACTGTATTAATGAACTGGACCAAGGAGAAAAAACATGATTGCCTTTATACATGCTGAAGTATTCTTTAACAGAATTCATCCAACATCCAATTCACTGTAATAATAATGAATCCACAGAACTTTTCATTTTGAATTTCAGACTTAAAAGTTGTAAAAATATCAATTCCCATGTAACCTTAATCCAGTTTTCTCTAACACTAACATCTGAGAAAACTATACTACAATGATCAAAACCAGATTAACACTGATCATTATTACTAATATCTAAACTACAGCTCATAACCACATTTCAACAGGTTTTTTTCTACTAATGTCCTCCTTCTTCTAGTCCAGGATTCAACTGAGATTCTCGCACTGCATTTAGCTGTCATATATCTTTAATCTCCTCCAATCTGTGACGTTCCTTCTTTCACAGAAGTGTGATTTATCAGATTTGAGAAGAAAATGATTAGAATGACCCTAGTTCACTTTTGGCTAGATTGTCTCAGAAGTCACGTGTCCTTATCATACCCCTTGACAGGAGGTCATGGTATTGGTATGTTTCACTACTGATGATGTTAACCTTGATCTTGATACTTGGTTAAGGCAGTGTCTGCTGAGTTCCTTCATTACAAGTCACTCATTTTGCCTTTATATTTAATATACAACTTGGGAGAGATTGAGATTATACAAATAAACTGTTTCTCTTCAACCTTTTACCAAATAATTTTAGCATCATTGTGTGGGACCTGTCTTCAACCATTATTACTGCAGTGTTGACCAAATGACAATGTTCTACCTCCTTCTTTCCTTCAAAATTCATTAGCTGGAATTCTGTAAGCAAGAGTGGTCCCTTCTCTCTGTTTTAAATTAATCTATTTATTGTTGGCTGTGCGGGGTCTGCGTTGCTGCACGCAGGCTTTCTCCAGTTGTGGCAAGCAGGGACAACTCTTCGTGGCAGTGTACCGGCTTCTCCCTGCGGTGGCTTCAGTGGTCATGGAGCACAGGCTCAGTTGCTCCAAGGCATGTGGAATCTTCCCAGACCAGGGATTGAACCCATGACCCCTTGACTGGCAGCCAGATTCTTATGAACTGTATCACCAGGGAAATCCAAGAGTTGTCCCTTCTTATTTACTTCCGTGTGGATTCATAACTTATCCTAGGGGTTATATTAGAATATTATCATTATTTTGCGGCTCAAATTATTTCATCAAACACTGGGTGCTCCTTCAGGCTGACCTCATCCCTGCTTTCACCCACAAATGTGCGACAAGTGATGCTGTGCCAGTCACAGGCTTAAGTCTGTATGCTCTTGGAGGGCCCAAGGCACCAGGTTAAGAATGTCAGCACCCCTGCTAGAGGGACCAAACAGAAGCAGAGGCCTGATACCATGTGGAGAGGGTGTGGGGCCTAGCAAAGGTGACGCTGGTGTCTTCACCTGCTTAGTCTAACCCAGTGACAGGAACTGTATCAATGGCTCAAGAGGAGCAAATGAGGTACCCTACCCTCTAACAACCACCTCCTGGTCCAG
>SJXP01003564.1:44673-64632 GCA_006408505.1 Damaliscus lunatus
CCAACCAAGAACTGCGAGCCTCCAGAAACACAGTAAACCCTTTTGCTTCTGCCATGAATTCTGGTGCTGTGTTTCAGCAGCCTGAGCTAAGAGAGATGCTTCTTCTTCTACACTGAGCTCTTCCCTAAGTGCCTCTGTACCTGCCCTACAGTCTGCCTCTAAGTAAGTTCCATGAGACCCATCAGCTGTTCCAGTAAATGTGAAAGGGCCAAAGTCCCTATTCAAATATAACAGTTGGTTTGGCAGAAAATGCAATAGCAGCTACATGACACCCCAAATCACATTAAATACCAACCAAAACTCTAGAAAACAAAGAGTCACAACAAAGCAGGTGCTAAGACTAACAAGAAATAATAGGGTTAATATGTAACACACGACTATATTTTAAATGGATAACTGACAAGGACCTACTCTACAGCACAGGGAACCCTGCTCCTGTCATGTGGCAGCCTGGATGGAAGGGGAGTTTGGGGGAGAATGGATACATGTATATGTATGGCTGGGGCCCTTCGCTGTCCACCTGAAACTATCACAACATTGTTAATCAGCTATACTTCAATATAAAATAAAAAAAGTTTTTTTAGAAAAATATGAAAGTTTAAGGAATATAATGTGGAACAAAAGAATTTTAACATTAAAAACTTCATTAATGAATGAGATAAAATTGTCATGAACCTTTACATGCCTACCAGTAGACTGAAGTGAAATATACAGCAAAAACTTAGAAATAAATGGGGAATTTGATAAAAATTACAATGACATTAGCGAGTAATCTACTAAGTAATCTGCTATGACTCTTAGCAGACCAAAAACAAGAATGTAAACAACTTGAAAAATATAATGATTTCTATTATATACGCTATTTCCCTTGATTTTAAGACAAAATTAAGCTTTCAAATTTGATAAAACTGATAGAAAATCTCTTACAGAAAAAGAAAACATATACTTCTCTTTATTATGAAATTGTCAACAGTATTTTAAAAGCTAAAAAACACACAATTCCCTACAGTGATCTATTCCTCTATCATTTAAAAAGAATGCCAAGTCAAAAAACTTTCCAGAAACTCTACTCTTTCCAATTCTCTACCACCAAGCTAACCACTGATCATGGTCAATAATAATGCAGATGTCTCTGTTCACATATACATGTTGATAACAGTCTTTCACACAAACCCAACTATGTAATAAACACTGTTTTGCAATTTTTCACTTAAAAATGTATCTTCTAAGTATCTGCTTTTCTGTTAAAGAAGGTAAAGGAAAATCTGCTCTTCGGTAATGAACAATTAGGAAGCATCATCACAAAAATGGAAAGTTATAAAAAAAAAAGTACAGACAGGCTCAGTAAACTGTGGGACAATGTAAAAAGGACTAATGCACATGTAACTATCATTCCAAAAAGAAGGAAACAGAAGGGAACAAAAGAATAATGTCCAAAAATCTCCCCAATGTGGCTCTAACCATAAATTTATAGAAAAATCTGAGCATACGCTATGACAGGAAAACTACAAAGAAAAGCAGCTCACTTCCTCAGTGACATCGCAGTCAAACAGCTGAACACCAAACATACAGAAAACTCTGAAAGTAGCCAGAGACTTAAAAAGTAACAAAAAAAACAAAGCAATAACTGTGGAAATGACAGCTGATTTCTTATCAGAAACAATGGGAGGCCTGAACAGGGGAACAGTATCTTTAAAGTGGTGAAAAAATAAGCCAATCTAAAATTCTAATCCAGGGAAAATATCCTTTTAAAAATATAGTAACAAGAGCTACCAGATTATGTATGTGGGAGAGAACTAAGTGAGGCAGAGACAGCAAACCCAGTGCAGGGAGACGAGACCCCAGGAAGCTCGAGGGCGGCTGCAGGTCTGGAAGGAGGCCAGCAGGGCAGTGCACAAGGTGAGCGGCCAGGGAGCCAGCAGAAAGACCTCCCCACCCCCAGCCCTCTGAACCACCCAGTGTCCCCACTCACCCAGGCAGCTGACAGGCGAGCATTTCCTCTCTTCTCTCCAGGTCTCCTTCCCTTGCTCCAGCTGGGTGATGAGTTTTGGTTTAGAAAACGGAATGCCTGCTCAGAGGAAAAGAGAACAAGATGGTCGCAGGTTATCCTGCACTCCGAGCCACACCAGGGGCGAGGATTTCTAAAGGTGGTGGGGAGGATCTGAGAGTGGTGAGCTCCCCGCCAGGGAAGGGAAGCCAGGATGGGCGTTCACTGACCCGACTTCATGCTGTGAGAGAACACTTCCCTCATTTACAAGAAGATACTGACTAGGAAGAGATGCCATGCTTACCAGAGAGCCTGTAGAAAAGGCTAGAAATGCGGAGTATCACACATATATATACACACCTGTACACGTTTACAGAGTGTCTCTGCTTCGGAGTCCAACCCAAAGGTAAGGCGAGAAACCAAGAGGGCTGCCCCAAATTGCCAGCAGCCAGGACCCGGGTCCTGAGAGATGCAGGCTTACCCAGTGACACTAGGTTGCTGTAGTTCTCCAGCATCACCTCCCGGTACAGGGACCTCTGAGCAGGGCTCAGCAGCACCCACTCATCCTGGGTGAAATCCACAGCCACGTCTCTGAATGCCATGTGTGCCTATAACACAAAACAGCCCTGTTCACCCGGGAGCCAGCCCTGCCCAGGCTTCAGGGTAAGGGGCAAGGGGGAGGCTGCCCGGGGGAGGCAGGTGAGAGATCTAGATCCTGCCTTCGACCCTGGTGCTCTGTATTCCGAGATCTTTAGAGCCCACTCCCCATCTGGCAGGGGCACTTGTCAACACGTTCAAGGTCCTAGGTGGGCTGATTTGGAGAATACATACAGAAATAGGAGCCTGTAACTTTCAGGAACTTTAACTCTATGTTGAGGGAAAGCGCCAGACTTTTGAGTTTGAAGAATTTAAAAGAATCCTCTGAACCATGGCATTAGTGTTGAAGTATCCGAATGACTGAGGTTCACACAATTCAGTTATGGCAAAGACCAAACACAGCTCAGTCCTTCCCCCAATCCCACAGCCCCTCCGGCCCTCCTTCCCTGAGAGGCACCAGCAGGGAATGGTGAAGAGCACGAATTTGAACCCTACTGCCCTGGTTTGGAGCCCATCCCAGCCATCAGCTAGCATCTCCACTTTTTCAACTGTGGGTAACAGTCCACTAAACGTCCTGTCCCACACTGTGGTGCTCAGGGTGGACGTCCCTGCCATTCAGTCCACGGATTCATCTCACATGCCATTCTCACACCCTGCCCAACTTGACTGCCTTTATCGCAACACTGTTTCAAAGTGGAAAGCACCCTAGGGACATCAGGAGAGGTTTTCACAAGAGGCCCAAGAACTTGGTCTTGAATGAAGCACAGGAGTCTAGGGAAGAGAAATGTGCCAGGTGTTCCCGATGAGGTGTATGGGGAGCAGAGAAGAGGACACCTGAGCCAAGGAGGAGAGGAAGCCTGAATCCTGTCACAGAGGACCATTTGGGAGAAATAAAAGGCACAATGTGGGAGAAATGCAGAACAGGTCGAGTGTAGGAGCGGCTTGTGGGTTTTAAATGATTGTAAAATATACATAAGCACTTTACTACTTTTACCATTTGAAGTGTACATTTCCGTACATTAAGCATGCTCGCACTTAATGTGGTACAACCATCACCACTATCGAAGAAGGCAATGGCACCCCACTCCAGTACTCTTGCCTGGAAAATCCCACCTGTGGAGGAGCCTGGTAGGCTACAGTCCATGGGTTCGCTAAGAGTCGGACATGACTAAGCGACTTCACTTTCTCGGACATGACTAAGCGACTTCACTTTCACTTTTCACTTTCATGCATTGGAGAAGGAAATGGCAACCCACTCCAGTGTTCTTGCCTGGAGAATCCCAGTGACAGGGGAGCCTAGTGGGCTACTGTCTATGGGGTCGCACAGAGTCGGACTCGACTGAAGCGACTTAGCAGCAGCAGCAGCAGCATCACCACTATCGATCTCCAGAACTGGTTCATCATCTCACGTTGAAACTCTGTGACCATTAACCATAATGCCCTTCCTCACAAACCCTAGTAACCAACCATCACTTTACTTTCTATCTCCATGCATTTGGCTATTCTAGGTATCACAAATATGTGAAATCATACGGTGTCTGTCCTTTTGTGTCTGGCTTATTTCATTCAGCGTAATGTCTTCAAGTTTCAGCCATATACTCCAAAGAAGACGTACAGATGGCCAAGGAGAAGAGAGGCTCAACATCGCTAATTGTTCAGCTCAATTCAGTGGCTCAGTCATATCCGACTCTTTGCGACCCCATGAATCGCAGCACGCCAGGCCTCCCTGTCCATCACCAACTCCTGGAGTTCAACTCCTGGAATTCACCAAACTCATGTGCATCGAGTCGTTGATGCCATCCAGCCATCTCATCCTCTGTTATCCCCTTCTCCTCCTGCCCCCAATCCCTCCCAGCATCAGGGTCTTTGCCAATGAGTCAACTCTTCACATGAGGTGGCCAAAGTATTGGAGTTCCAGCCTCAGCATCAGTCCTTCCAGTGAACACCCAGGACTGATCTCCTTTAGGATGGACTGGTTGGATCTCCTTGCAGTCCAAGGGACTCTCAAGAGTCTTCTCCAACACCACAGTTCAAAAGCATCAATTCTTTGGCGCTCAGCTTTCTTCACAGTCCCACTCTCACATCTATACATGACTACTGGAAAAACCAGAGCCTTGACTAGACGGACCTTTTTGTTAGAGAAATGCAAATCAAAAGTACAGTTCACACCAGTCAGAATGGCCATCCTCAAAAAGTCCACAAACAATAAATACGGGAGAGGATGTAGAGGAAAGGGACCCCTCCCACACTGTTGATGGGAATGTAAAATTGGTAACAAACAGACCCTCTAGAGAACAGTGTGGAGGTTCTTTAAAAAACTAAAAATAGAACCACCATATGATCCAGCAGTCCCATTCCTGGGCACATATCCAGAGAAAATCATAATTCAAAAAGATACACCCAGTGTTCACTGTAACACTATTTATTACAGCCAAGACATGGAAGCAACCTAAATGTCCAGCAGCAGAGGAATGGATAAAGAAGATGTGGTACAGGCCTTCCCTGGTGGCTCAGTGCTAAGGAATCCACCTGTATTCACACGAGTTCCAGTGGTAAGGAATCCTGTGACTACAGGAGACACGAGTTCGATCCCTGATCTGGGAAGATCCCACATGCCTTGGAGCGACTAAACCCGTCTGCCACAACTACTGAACCTGTGCTCTACAGCCCGTGCTCTGCCACAAGAGAAGCCGCCTCAATGAGAAGCCCGTGCACCACCCCTGGAGAGCAGCCCCCACCTGCCGCAACCAGAGAACAGCCAAGCAGCAGTGAAGACCCAGCACAGCTATGAGTAAGTTGTTTTCAAATGTAGTACATCTTTGTACAATGGACTATTACTCAGCCATAAAGAGAATGAAATAATGCCATTTTCAGCAACATGGATGGACCTAGAGATTATCATACTAAGTAAAGTCAAACAAACAAATATATCACTCATACCTGGAACCTAAGGTTTTAAAATGATATAAATGAACTTATTTATAAAACAGAAACAGACTCACACACTTAAAAAACAAAACGTACGGTTACCAAAGGGGAAATGTGTGTGTGTGGTGGGGGGAAGAATAAATTAGGAGTTTGGGATTAACATACACACACTACAATATATAATATATAAGGTATATAGACAGGTAACCAACTAGACCCTACTATATAGGACAGCGAACCCTACTCAATACTCTGTAATAACCTATATGAGAAAAGAATCTGAAAAAGAATGAACATATGTGTATGTATAACTGAATTACTTTCCTGTACACCTGAAATTAACACAATATTGTAAATCAACTGTACCACAGTAAAAATTGGGAATAAAGGATGACCTGAATCAAAATATGAAGGGCCTACAAAGTACTAGGGAGAAACTGACACACAGCCAACAACTTCAAGGTTGTTGAAGTTGGAAACAACTATCTGGAAAAACTATCAGGCTCTGAAGAATAACAAGAAAACTCCTAAGTGACTCTAGACAAAAAATATACCAGACTTCCATGAGACTTTTCAAAATCATCATTCAACTCATGTGCACTGCAAGTGGGAACGTACAATGCTGCAAGCACTATGGAGAACAGCACAGCAGTTCCTCAAAAATTTAAAAATACACGTTATCATATGATCTACCAATTCCTCTTCCGGGTATTTCCCCAAAAGAATTGGAAGCAGGGACTTGAATAGATATTTGTACATTCATGTGAGCAGCATTATTCACAATAGCCAAAATGTAGACGTGATCCAAGTGTCTGTCAACAGACAAATGGATAAACAAAGAGTGGTGTGTGTGTGTGTGTGTGTGCGCGCGTGTGTGTGTGTGTGTGTGCGTGTGCGTGTGTATGTGTATATATGATGGAATATTATTAAGTCTTAAGAGAGAAATTCTGACACATGCTACAACATGGATGAACATTAAAGATACTATGCTAAGTGAAACAAACCAGATACAAAAGGACAAATCTACAATTCCACTTATATGAGGCACCTAGAGTAGTCCATATAGACAAAGTAGAACGATGGTTGACAGGAGCTAGGAGGAAGGGGAAACTGAGTTATTGTTTAATGGGGATAGAGTTTCGTTCTGAAAAGTTCTGGAAATGGAGAGCGTGAGTGGTTGCACAACAATATGAGTGTACTTAATGATACTGCACTATAGACTTGGAACAGTTAAGATGGGAAGTCTTATGTTATATATATTTTATGACTTTAAATGCATGGCAAAAAGCAATAAAAAAATATTTCAGGGACTTCCCGGGTGGTCAGGTGGCTAAGACTTCGCACTCCCAATGCAGGGGGCCTGGGTTCAATCCTTGGTCAGAGAACTAGACCCCACATGCCACAGCTAAGACCTAGCAGAGCCAAATAAATAAATAAACAAATATTTTTTTAAAAATTTCACCAGGACAAAGTGCCCAGAAATGTAAGACTGGTTGAATATGTTGAAATTCATTACTGTAATATACTGTATTAATGAACTGGACCAAGGAGAAAAAACATGATTGCCTTTATACATGCTGAAGTATTCTTTAACAGAACTCATCCAACATCCAATTCACTGTAATAATAATGAACCCACAGAACTTTTCATTTTGAATTTTAGACTTAAAAGTTGTAAAAATATCAATTCCCATGTAACCTTAATCCAGTTTTCTCTAACATTACCATCTGAGAAACTATACTACAATGATCAAAACCAGATTAACATTGATTATTATTACTGTTATCTAAACTACAGCTCATAACCACATTTCAACAGGTTTTTTCCTACTAATGTCCTCCTTCTTCTGGTCCAGGATTCAACTGAGGTTCTCGCACTGCATTTAGCTGTCATATATCTTTAATCTCCTCCAATCTGTGATGTTCTTTCTTTCACAGAAGTGTGATTTATCAGATTTGAGAAGAAAATGATTAGAATGACCCTAGTTCACTTTTGGCTAGATTGTCTCAGAAGTCACGTGTCCTTTCCATACCCCTTGACAGGAGGTCATGATATGGGTATGTTTCACTACTGACGATGTTAACCTTGATCTTGATACTTGGTTAAGGCAGTGTCTGCTGGGATTCTTCATTACAAAGTCACTCATTTCACCTTTACATTTAATATACAACTTGGGAGAGATTGAGATTATACAAATATCCTGTTTCTCTTCAACCTTTTAACAAATAATTTTAGCATCATTGTGTGGGACCTGTCTTCAACCATTATTGCTGCAGTGTTGACCCAATGACAATGTTCTACCTCCTTCTTTCCTTCGAAATTCATTAGCTGGAATTCTGTAAGCAAGAGTTGGCCCTTCTCTCTTTTTTAAATTAATCTATTTATTGTTGGCTGTGTGGGGTCTGCGTTGCTGCACGCAGGCTTTCTCCAGTTGTGGCAAGTGGGGACAACTCTTCGTGGCAGTGTACCGGCTTCTCACTGCAGGGGCTTCAGTGGTCATGGAGCACAGGCTCAGTTGCTCCAAGGCATGTAGAATCTTCCCAGACCAGGGATTGAACCCATGACCCCTTGACTGGCAGCTAGATTCTTATGAACTGTATCACCAGGGAAATCCAAGAGTTGTCCCTTCTTATTTACTTCAGTGTGGATTCATAGCTTATCCTAGGGGTTATATTAGAATATTATCATTATTTTGCAGCTCAAATTATTTCATCAAACACTGGGTGCTCCTTCAGGCTGACCTCATCCCTGCTTTCACCCACAAATGTGCGACAAGTGATGCTGTGCCAGTCACAGGCTTAAGTCTGTATGCTCCCGGAGGGCCCAAGGCACCAGGTTAAGAATGTCAGCACCCCTGCTAGAGGGACCAAACAGAAGCAGAGGCCCGATACCATGTGGAGAGGGTGTGGGGCCTAGCAAAGATGACGCTGGTGTCTTCACCTGCTTAGTCTAACCCAGTGACAGGAACTGTATCAATGGCTCAAGAGGAGCAAACGAGGTACCCTACCCTCTAACAACCACCTCCTGGTCCAGTGGGAGGGTCAGACAGTCATGACACAGCCTAAGCCCTGCAGTCCTGAGCCCCAGGGTCCCACCATCAACAGGGAGCCTGAGAACACTGCCGGGGATGTGCAGGGTGCTCTGCAGGGGGAGAGCATCCCAGCTCATTACCAGTTGACAGAGAAACTCGGGGAAACACAAGCAGACAACGGAATATGCTATTATGCAGCTGTAAAGCAGGGTCTGACCAGGTTGGGAGTCGGAGAGGAGACTGAGGAGGAGACTAGGAGAAGCTGGAGGCATTAAAAGTAATTCTAAGAATTACTTAGCCTTTCTGTGCCCCGCACTGTAACTGCATTGCTAGGGTTATCTCCTCCAACATCCCCGGGAGGTGGACATCATCCTGAATATTCCCATCTGGCAGAAGAGGAAAAGAAGGCTCAGGGAGGTGAAATAACAAGCTCAGGGCCACACAGCTAGACATGGCAACCTGAGCTTTGAACCCAAGCATCCTGACTTTGGAGTTGGGACAGAAGCAGATGATTAGGAAGGTCTCTTTCTAGCAGGCTGAGTGGCATGTTCAGTACGTGGACCTCAGGGGCCCAATTCAAGAGGCAGGTNCAGGCTGACCTCATCCCTGCTTTCACCCACAAATGTGCGACAAGTGATGCTGTGCCAGTCACAGGCTTAAGTCTGTATGCTCTTGGAGGGCCCAAGGCACCAGGTTAAGAATGTCAGCACCCCTGCTAGAGGGACCAAACAGAAGCAGAGGCCTGATACCATGTGGAGAGGGTGTGGGGCCTAGCAAAGGTGACGCTGGTGTCTTCACCTGCTTAGTCTAACCCAGTGACAGGAACTGTATCAATGGCTCAAGAGGAGCAAATGAGGTACCCTACCCTCTAACAACCACCTCCTGGTCCAGTGGGAGGGTCAGACAGTCATGACACAGCCTAAGCCCTGCAGTCCTGAGCCCCAGGGTCCCACCATCAACAGGGAGCCTGAGAACACTGCCGGGGATGTGCAGGGTGCTCTGCAGGGGGAGAGCATCCCAGCTCATTACCAGTTGACAGAGAAACTCGGGGAAACATAAGCAGACAACGGAATATGCTATTATGCAGCTGTAAAGCAGGGTCTGACCAGGTTGGGAGTCGGAGAGGAGACTGAGGAGGAGACTTGGAGAAGTTGGAGGCATTAAAAGCAATTCTAAGAATTACTTAGCCTTTCTGTGCCCTGCACTGTAACTGCATTGCTAGGGTTATCTCCTCCAACATCCCCGGGAGGTGGACATTATTCTGATGATTCCCATCTGGCAGAAGAGGAAAAGAAGGCTCAGGGAGGTGAAATAACAAGCTCAGGGCCACACAGCTAGACATGGCAACCTGAGCTTTGAACCTAAGCATCCTGACTTTGGAGTTGGGACACAAGCAGATGATTAGGAAGGTCTCTTTCTAGCAGGCTGAGTGGCATGTTCAGTACATGGACCTCAGGGGCCCAATTCAAGAGGCAGGTGGGGAGAGGGACAAGAAGGTGGAGAAGAGACAAGAGTGAGGGCGGAGCAGGAGTGGAGACCAGAAGGAGAGGAGTCCGGGGCACAGCACACGTGCTGCTGAGAGAACAGGGCAGGTGAGCCTGGAAAGAACAAAGAGGCCCCACTGAGGTCCTCAAGGGCAGAAACGGGGGGAGGGCCAGAGACAGGGACACTGTCCCCCGGAATTCCTGCCCGGCCACACCTCTCTCCTGCCTCTGAACAGAGCTGCTCTGACTGAAACAACTATTAATTCTCTTGAGTATAGTGATCACCCTGTGGGTACTTTACAGGAAGCTCTAATGTTAGAGCTGCCTCCTGAGGTAACTGCAGGTGAGATGACAGGACGGGGACAGAGGCAGTGAGGGCCTCGCTGGATGGAACCAGAACAGAAGGCCGAGGCTTTCACAACAGACAAGCCTGAGAGTGCACAGGCCTGAACAAACCAAGGGATGGGGGTGGGGGGCAGTCGTCAAGGAGGACACAGGGTCTGAACAACAGTCCCTGGGACAGCTGCCACTCCTACCACAGACCATGTCCCCTGGGGAAACTAGCTGGGCTCTGATCCCCGGGCGGGGCGTGCTGGGCACAAGATGTCAAGGCTGAGTGAAGGAAACCCACCTTTGGTTCAGCACTGAAGGCGAGCAGTCCCCACGTGAGTCCGGTCTATCAAGAGCCCTCTCCTCGCCCACCAGGCTTCCTCTCTGGGCAGCACAAGAGCAGAAAGGTTCAGGAGAGCCACTGGAAACTCACGCCCTTAGACTTTCCTCTTCCTTAAAGGCATCAGGAATGGACCTGTCACAGAAGAAAAGGCTGCGGGCAGCTCGCTGAGAACACAGCCTGCCCCACTAACACTGCCAACACCAGGCCTGAGCTGACCCACTCTTGCCTCTGACTTTCCTAAGCAAAGTTCGTACTCACTGGGCGCTTAGGACTGTACACATCAGCGACGGTTCCAGGCACAGAACCGTCTTACTTCATTCTAGCCTCACAACCCAATGGAGTACGATTTATAATTTTTACTTTACAGATGAGAAAACTGAAGCACAGTGAAGCCAGTCCCTTATCCAAGGTGACACCGTTACAAAGTCACAGAGTCTGGATGAAAGCTGGCAGCCGAGGCTAGGCTCTTCAAGTAGGGCAGGGACAGTGAACCTCTGTGGGTTGTAAGGCTTCTCAGTGTGTCATTTTGAGATGAATCAAGATTGCTCTCCAGGTGACAAGGGTTACATCTGGATGTGGGTCTGTAGAGTTCTATTTATTTCTGTCTAAAATCTCTCCCTAATAAAACTTTAAAATGGAATTCAAAATCCCGCAGTCCGGAAACACTGGAGCCATGCACATCCGTGACTGCTGCGGGCAACGCAGGTTTCCAGGACCTTTGAGAATCTTGCCCAGTGGGCCTCAGACAACCTCTTCCTCCAAGGCCTGAATCCAGGGGCAACAGGTCAAAAACACACCCAAGATCGCTACCAAAGTGGCCCGGCCCACACCCAGCCGATCCCAAGCACATGCTGCCCACGGCAACTGCTGCTACTGCTGCTAAGTCGCTTCAGTCGTGTCCGACTCTGTGCGACCCCATAGACGGCAGCCCACCAGGGTTACCCCCGTCCCTGGGATTCTCCAGGCAAGAACACTGGAGTTGGTTGCCATTTCCTTCTCCAATGCATGGAAGTGAAAAGTGAAAGTGAAGTCGCTCAGTCGTGCCCGACTCCTAGTGACCCCATGGACTGCAGCCTACCAGGCTCCTCCGTCCATGGGATTCTCCAGAAAAGAGTACTGGAGTGGGTTGCCATTGCTCTCTCCGCCTACGGCAAACCACCCACCAAAACTCCTCCTGGCGGCGGGCTGGCCCTCATCCCAGCACCTGGGAAACATCAGGCCCCCATGCCAATTTACTCAACCCTCTGTCTCCCAGGGACCTGCGGGTAAGAGCGACCCCCCGGCCCCTCCCATCATCATCGCTCTTTCGGCCAAGGCCTAACGTGTCCTCACCCACAGAAGCCCCGGGACGTGGCTGGAGTCCGGCATCTGCCACCACTGGGCATCGCGGCTAAGCTTCGCCCACGTCCATCGGAGATGCGCACTCACATCCCAAATATGACATCCGGGAGGGCACGGCCTGAACCGCGACAGCGCGTCCCGCCGCCGCCTCCTCTGCGCGGCACCCGCACAGTCGCCAGCCTCAGGCGCAGCCAACAGCCCAGACTTTCAGGACCTACCTTTCCACACAGGGAAGGGCACGGCTGCAGCTTAGAGCCCCACGGGCGCCGCACTCACCTGTGAGGAACAAGGGGTCACTACAGCCATCAGCTGGGCCAGGACGCCAGGACTACACTACCCAGAATCCTCGGACCAGCGCCGGGACTACATCTCCCAAGATGCTCGGCGCGCCCAGCGCCCTCTGAGGGAGCTGTTTCTTGGTAACATGCCCGTGGGAGAATGGCCACTGTGGCGCCTAGATTTCCGCCCCCCACCCCCTCTTTTACAGAGGACCCCGGGTGAAACGTCTTTCCTTTCCGTGACTCCTTCGCTAACGCCTCCGCCGTAAAGACTACACTCCCCAGTGACCCCAGCAGTGACTCCTGCCTCCGGTGCCGGGCCCACCCCTCGACTGGCGGAAGTGATGTGCCCGGGGAATCTCCGTTTAGTTTCTGGGGAGCGCGGCGGGGCGGACAACGGTTTCCGGGCCACGCTTGCTTGCGGGGAAGCAAGGCTGTGTCGGGGCGGGTGGGGAGGGGGTCCGTGAGCCGCGCAGGCGTGATGTCGACCAGCTCCCTTTAATTCACTTAAACCCACGGTGGGGAGTGAGACTGAGAAGGCGAGGCATCTTCCCGCGATCTTACTGTCAAAGGAGGCAACCCTGGGTTCCGAGCCCATGTCCCCAACCAGCGCACCCGCACCGCTCTCCCTAGATCCTGTCCCTCTGTCGCAGTCCACGCGTTTATGGGCAATCTCATCCATCTTCTGGGAGACAGGAGCCTCACCGTTAGACCATAGCTTGGGGCTCAGCCCCAAGTAATGTCCATTGAAAAAGCAAAATGTCAAGAATGACAACCTAAAAGTTGAGAATTGTGTTTTAGTTGGTGACCTTATACCTAGGAGACAGCCTTGCAGCTCTGAGGAACTGTTTCAAAGAGTTATGGGAGGAGCAGGATATGTAGGAGTTTGCTGAAAAGAAAACAGGGTGGTTGAACATCGAAAGGTTACTGCTGATCACAAAGGAACAGACAGCTTTATGAGTTTAGAACTTTTTTACTATGGGAAGATGAAAGAATCTGGGCTCTCTTAAATCATTCCTTTGAGGTGCATCTGAAGTATCTAGGGCCAGCATACTGTTTTTCTCCATCCTTAGTTTCCCTAAATGTGCACCCTCAGAGTGCCTGCAGAGGTTGATGGCTTCACGGCAGGCAGCATTCCGTTGTGTACTAAACCCGCAGTTGGTGGTGTTAGTGAAAGTGAAGTCGCTCAGTTGTGTCCGACTCTTTGTGACCACCAAGCTCCTCCGTCCATGGGATTCTTCAGGCAAGAATACTGGAGTGGGTTGCCATTTCCTTCTCCAGGGGATCTTCCTGACCCAGGGATCGAACCCAGGTCTCCCACATTGCAGGCAGATGCTTTAACCTCTGGACCACCAGGGAAACCCTTAAATAGAAAAATCCAAGTACTAAAATGAAAGATTTCAAGGGAGGAAAGGAAGCCAGGTTGAAAGAAGAAGGGGGAGGGGGAGTGGTGAAAGGGGTGGCATTAAAGAGGTCTCCTGCTACCTACAGATACCCAGGTGTTATGGGACTTTTCCCTGGGCCTCCAGAGAAGGGAGGACTGGAACTCAGCCCTACCAGAAATCAGACAAGACCAGAACCAGAATTCGAGTTCTCTGCCAAGAGGAGGTGATCAGTCTCCAATCCTCAGCTCAGGCTAAGGGCCCTTCGACTAGATTCCTGCGTCCAGGACTGGGGGACTAGAAAAACAGGGAAGGATAGGACGGGTTAAAGGAGAGGAAAGAGAGAGGGAAGAAGAGAGAGGTCAATAAAGTCTCTTGTTCCTTACCGGTCGGGGCACTCTGGCCAGTTGTCCACATCAGGAGGAGACCAGGGACAAAAGGATCCCAGTTGCGGCCGCTGGGTCTGGTCCATTGGCAGGCAAGCTGGCCCCTGAGTACCCTGAGTGGTCAGGATATCAGTCTCAGTGAAGAAGAATCCAATCAGAGGTGCCATTTGTTGCAGGAAGGAGGACCAGTTGAAGAGCCCGAAACTGGGCTCTTGTCTAACACTTGGAAATGAATTGTCCGAGGAGACACATGTGCTGACAAAACAAGAGATTTTATTGGGAAAGGGCACCCGGGTGGAGAGCAGTAGGGTAAGGGAACCCAGGAGAACTGCTCTGCCGCGTGGCTCACAATGTCTTTTATGGTGATGGGATTAGTTTCCAGGTGGTCTTTGACCAATCATTCTAATTCAGAGTCTTTCCTGGTGGCGCACGCATTGCTCAGCCAAGGTAGATGTGGCTGGTAGTGTTAGGTAGGTAATATAGGGAAAAGGAGTCCAAAATGGCGGTGGCTAAAAGACAAGGAAGGGAAAAGCCCGCGAAAATAGAAGAAAAGAAGGTCCAATGACCTCAGGTAAAACAAACCACTCCTGGCTGGCCCAGTTTACATAGGACAGGCCCAGGGAGAGAGAAACAAATAAAAAGAGGAGCCAAAGCTAGCTCCACACCCCCATACCCCCCTGCACACTGGGGCGTTCTTCTCTTCACGTCTTTGGATCCACATACCCTCACACCTCGAAGATGGATTTTCCTGCTATCTTCTACATAAAATAGAGCTGTAACACTGATTTGTCTAAGAGCTATAAACAGTCCATTCGAGACCTGAGAGCTATAACATGGTCTATCCAAGACCTGAGAGCTGTGACACGCCAAGGGAGCTTTAATGTCCATCACTCCAAATCTTTGTTGTG
This sequence comes from Damaliscus lunatus, assembly GCA_006408505.1. Classification (NCBI taxonomy): domain Eukaryota; kingdom Metazoa; phylum Chordata; class Mammalia; order Artiodactyla; family Bovidae; genus Damaliscus; species Damaliscus lunatus. Next base: position 59,670 of record SJXP01003564.1, read on the forward strand.
ATGAGACAAAGAACCGGGGAACATACACTCGCGTGACATCTATGGTGCCGTGACTCGGGTTTAACCTGGCTGAAACAACCTCCGCGGGGAAGAGGCCAAGCACAGCAGGAGCCCAACTCAGCAAAGCTCCTGTGGTAGAACCGGAGCCCAGCGCAGGGGAAGGCCCACCGTACTGGAAACTGGGACAGCGAAAAATGAACTCAGCAGAAAGCTCACGCGGCTCAGTCTCAGATTCCAGAAGACCTCTGGTTAAGGTAGGAGGTCCTCGCTTCTATGGCTGGAGGGACATGCCTAACGAAATCTTAATTCCTTTACAAATCTCTCGGTTCTTGTTTCCTCGAACCTCCTGCAAACAGGCGGGCACAATTGAGGGACTCTGGAGAGGCTACTTCTCAGCATGTCCCACAGGCACTATCTGCTGAGCCCCTTAGCTGTTACACAAGCCGATGAGGGTTCTTCTGTCCTTTCTCTTCTGTGCCAAGGATCAGACCAATGAAACTGTGCACACCGGTCAGATATTTGGCGAATTTTCCGGCAGGCTATAAAAAGGATTCTTTGGCACATTTTCCCCACTGCTTTTTCCTCCTGTCCTTCAGCCCTCTCCTGGGACTTGAGCTGGACCAAAACCCAGAATGGCTTTGGGTCCCTAATAAAGCTCAGGCTCTGAGGTCTCACTGCAAAAATTCATGGAAAGTCAAAGCGATAAATAAGAGATAGACTTGTTAGGATTCAGAGAGAAGCGCCACACTGTACAGGGTACAGGCCAAGGAATGTGGCCTGGCTAGGTTTTGCGAGCGGGGTGAGTTCATATGCTAATGAGCGAGAGGATCTTCCCAGCCATTAGGGAACCACCCACTCCTCCATCTTTTGACGGTGCCTTGGAGCTGTCCTGCCACCTCTGGGTGTGTTTATTGGCTTATAGATTGGGGATTAAGGTTTACTTGAATTTGGCTTGTCATCTTGGACCCAACTGATTTTAATTGGTTTACATTATACCCTTGTGCTATGTCATTCTTTCAAAGGTTGTGCTCTGCCCCCTTCCCTCCTGTTTCATGCTCTTTTCCTGAGCCCCATCCAGACCCACAAGGTTGCCTCTACAATCTTCTGGAGAGACAACCAGAAAATAGCTGGCCTTGGGAGGGAAATACTGTATAATATCCAACCCCTCTAGATATTCAAGCCTTCATCTTCCATATTTCCAACAACGTGTGCAACACCAGCATCTCTCAGTGAACCTGCTAGGGTGGGAGACAGGCGCACAGTGCCTGCTAGAAGTCCATCATTTGGCATCCTTTCAAAGGCAACTGGGCTTCCAGGGATAATGTTTGCCACCTTGGGAGTTAGCCCTGCAGGCCGTTTGGGCCCAAACTCTTACCACCCTTCTCCTAAAGTTATAAACATACCCCTGGATCAAATCTCCACTCCACTTTTATGGAACATTTGGTCTGTTGCCTCTAAACAAATTGGTTCTTAAGCCAATTACTAACTCCTACAATCAGGACCCTGCCCCCTTGTAGGCAACACTGCTCCACCCAGCCTATTATTTAGGAGGACTAGGGGGAAAAAAATCAGTTATTTACAATTCCTTAGAGTAAGAGGACAAGGCTTATGACTGTTTCACTGTTTCCCAGTTTCAGGGCACAGGCCTGGATACATCATGATATCTATTCCCATCCACGGTGGGGAAACTAACAATGAGTTATAAACCCCTTAATTCTACCCAGCACTGGTCACGCTGGAGACCTTGGGGATGCCCAAACTCTAGTCTGGGGGTCCCAAGAAGTCATCATGCCTTGACCTGTCTAGGGGTCTGGTCCTCAAAAGGTTGTCACACCTCAACCTGCTCGAGGATCTGCCAGTCCCAGGGGTCCCAGGAGGTTGTCACGCCTCTACCTGCCCAGGGACCCAATTCTCGGGAGGCCATCACACCTCGACCTGCCCGGGGATTTGATCTCTAGGAGGCTCATCACACCTCAGCCTGCCTGGGGATCTGCACCCTGACCCGGGGACGCTTGGCTCTCAGGTTGCAACAGTTGTGGGTAGGATAAGCTTCAGAAAGACTCACCCCTAAAGAAGTCCACCCATGAAAACAACAAAGCCTATTATTTATGGGACTGTGCCCAGTCTCAACAATAACTCAGGAGCCCAGTGAGAACCCTAAAAGAGGCCCTCCAAATAAACTTAGACTCTTATGAGGGACAGGTGATTTTAAAGGACAAATTCCTGTCCCAATGTGCATCAGATATCAGAATTAAGTTACAACAGCTACAGCAGCAAGACCCTGCTTCCTCTTTAGATGAGATGGTCCAGACAGCCACCAATACCTTTTATAACAGAACAGGAGAAGGAGGCCAAGGCCCAGCCCAGGATAGGGAGAGAAAGAAAGAGACAAGGCATGCCCAGATACTGGCCATCCTCCAGAGAAGCCCTATGGCAAACCCCGAGTCCTTGAAGGACAAGGCATGAGACAAATGCCTGATCTGTAGACAGGCGGGGCATTGGGCCAAAGAGTGTCCAAATCGTGACAAGTCTCCTAGAATGGCTTGCCACAAATGCCATCAACTGGGACATTGGGTGGCACTCTGCCCTCGGGACCCAAGAGCCTCAAGGTTAAGTGCCAAGCCTACCTTCACGATGGTTCAAGAGGACTGAATCGGCTTGCTCCAGCCAGCCCGCCTGTCACAGATAACTATCACAGGGCTGGAGCCAAGGGTGCAACTGGATGTGGCAGGTAGGTTCGAAAATTTCTTGGTTGACACAGGGGCTACCTACTCTGTCTTGATCTCCTACTCCGGAGACTTCTCCTCCCAAACCTGAACCATTTTGGGTGCTACAGGACAAGCAACTACTAAAAGATTCACCTGAGCACTTCTTTGTTGCTGGGATGGACAAATATTTTCCCACCATTTTTTGGTGGTTCCTGAGTGTCCTACTCCCTTATTGGGAAGAGATATACTCACTAAACTGGGGACCACCCTTGTGATGAAAAGTTTTTCAGCCCCTAGAGCTCTACAACTCCTGGTTACTACTGAAGAACCCATTACACCTTCAATAGAGAGGAACAAAAAACTATGGGAAGACAAAATTAACCCCCAGGTGTGGGACCAGGAGATTCCTGGACGAGCCCACCAAGCTGAACCGGTCATCATTGTCCTCCGAGATCCCACTTGGTTTCCTAACCAGAAACAATACCCTCTCAAAAGAGAGGCTCAGGAGGGACTACAGCTTTTAATAAATAAATTTCTTGCTTGTGGGCTATTGGTCCCCACCAGTTTGCCACATAACGCTCCAATCCTCTCAGTGAAGAAAAAAGACGGAACCTGGCGAATGGTTCAAGATCTCTGGATCATAAATAAAGCTGTAGTCCCCCTCCATCCCACAGTACCCAATCCCTATGTAATCTTGGGGAAAATCCCACCCAGTGCCAAGTGGTTTACAGTCTTAGATCTCAAAGATGCATTTTTTTTTTGTATATCAATGGCTAAAGAATCTCAATATCTTTTTGCCGTTGAGTGGGAGGCCCCAGGAGAAAAACACCAACAGATGACTTCAGGGGTTCAGAGACAGCCCCCACCTGTTTGGACAGACCCTTAGCCGGGATCTCCTAGATCTGTACCTGGGACCTACTGGGAAAATATTACAATACGTAGATGACCTACTAATCTACTCTTCAGATGAGAAAAGTGCCCAACAACATGCAACTCAAGTTCTAAACTTCTTGGCAGAAACAAGATATAAAGTCTCCCGTGCTAAGGCACAGATTGTTGAGACAAAGGTCACTTACCTGGGAGTTCAGATTACACACGGGTCCAGGAGGCTATCCTCTGATTGGGTACAAGAAATCCTCCAGTTGCCCTCCCCCACAACTCGAAAACAATTGCGAGATTTCCTGGGGCTAACTGGATATTGAAGAATCTGGATACCCAACTATGGTCTAATTGCCTAGGCCTTATATGAAAGCTTAAAGGGACGAGATGATTCAGCCCCACTGATGTGGGGAACTCCTCAAAAGAAGGCAGAAGCTACACTAAAACAGATCTTAGCACAGGCACCTGCCTTGAGGTTGCCAGATCCAGAAAAAGCATTCCAACTTTATGTCCATGAAAGAGAGGGAATAGCCTTGGAAGTGTTAACTCAAGGGTTGGGATCTGAGCCCTAGCCTGTAGCTTACTTATCCAAGAGGCTCGATCCAGCTACCCGAGGCTGGCCCCCCTGCCTTCAAAATCTTGCAGCTATTGAAATCATGATAGAAGATGCTTTAAAACTCTCCTTTGGGGGCAAACTACCTAGAGCCAGACATCATGGAATGTGAAGTCAAGTGGCCTTGGAAAGCATCACTACGAACAAAGCTAGTGGAGGTGATGGAATTCCAGTTGAGCTATTTCGAATCCTGAAAGATGATGCTGTCAAAGTGCTGCACTCAATATGCCAGCAAATTTGGAAAACTCAGCAGTGGCCACAGGCCTGGAAAAGGTCAGTTTTCATTCCAATTCCAAAGAAAGGCAATGCCAAAGAATGTTCAAACTACTGCACAATTACAGTCATCTCACACACTAGTAAAGTAATGCTCAAAGTTTTCCAAGCCAGACTAAAGCAATACGTGAACTGTGAACTTCCAGATGTTCAAGCTGGTTTTAGAAAGGCAGAAGAACCAGAGATCAAATTGCCAACATCCGCTGGATCATGGAAAAAGGCAAGAGAGTTCCAGAAAAACATCTATTTCTGCTTTTTTGACTATGCCAAAGCCTTTGACTGTGTGGATCACAATAAACTGGAAAATTCTGAAAGAGATGGGAATACCTTGCATATAGAAATCTATATGCAAGTCAGGAAGCAACAGTTAGTACTGGACATGGAACAACAGACTGGTTCCAAACAGAAAAGGAGTATGTCAAGGCTGTATATTGTCACCCTGCTTATTTAATTTCTATGCAGAGTACATCATGAGAAATGCTGGGCTGGA
>SJXP01003565.1:15814-72576 GCA_006408505.1 Damaliscus lunatus
GTTCCTCTCGAGGTGAGACGGACATGTCGGGGAATTTCTTGAGTTGCAGCAAGGGTGTATAGGACCCTCTGGAACTTCAAGAGGGAAGCTGTGAATTGCCCGGTGATGCCACATTGGAAAAGGGCCTCCTTTCGCCTGGAGGAGCGAACCTCCTGGATTTTCTCGAGTTACGGCGGCACCTTCTCGAGTTACGGCGGGTCCTTCTCGGGTTACGACGGGAACCTCAGGGACCCGCTCTTGTGGCCTCAGGCAAAGCCAGTCTCCATGCGAGTTGTGAAGGTTTTCTCGCGATGACTCTCCAGTCGGTGCCGTGGCTTAAAACCTCGTGTGGAGTCGAGGGCGGAACCTGAGGATTCCTCTCCAGTGCTGACATGGACCTTGGGGTACTTCTGGAGGCTTCAAAGGGGTCAGCCCTCGTCTCGAATGAGGACACCACGTCCGCTTTTCTCCCGAGCTGGAGCAGCAGTGTCAGGCTTCCAGTCGCGTTGATACAGGGATCTGTGGCTCTTCCTCGAGGCTTTCCCCCAGGGTTGTCACAAGTGTCACCGTGGTGTTAGTGGATACTCAGCGTGCAAGTCGACGCAGTGCATGGAAATCAGGTTCCTCTGGAGTGGACTACGACCAGTGGGGGAATTTTGAATGCTGGCATGACCCCAGGAGTGCACCTCGACTTTCCTGTAGAGAGCGCCTCCTCTCGAGATTCGATGGGAATGCAGGGCATTCTTCCCGACGAAGCAGGGAAAGAACCCTCACCTCGAGCTACAAGTCGGAAACGGGGCTCCTCTTAATGATGCCAGGACCCTCGGTGTTCCCTCGAATGGAGACAGGTATGTCGGGGAACTTCCCGAGTTGAAGGAACGATGTGAAGGTACTTTTGGAAGTTCAAGAGGGAAGGCGTGATTTCCCTCGAGAAGCCTCAGCAGAAAAAGGCCTAATCTCGCTTAGGGGAAAAACTCCTGGGCAAACTCGGGTGGTTGTGTGTCCCTCCTAGTTGCTACGGGGACCTCAGGGACCCGCTCTTTTGGCCTCAGGCAAGGCAAGTCTCCATGCGAGTTGCTAAGGGCCTCTAGGGATTCCTCTGCAGTCGGTGCCTTGGCCTAGACCTCGTGTGGTGTCAAGGCCGGAAACTGAGGATTCCGCTCCAGTGCTGACAGGGAACTTGGGATATTTCGGAAGGCTCCACAGGGGAGTCAGTCCTCGTCTCGAACGGGGACATGCACGTCCGCTTTCCTCCCGAGCTGGAGCAGCCGTGTCAGGCTTCACGTCGCATTGATACAGGGATCTGTGTCTTTAACTCGAGGTTTTCCCACAGGGCTGTCACAAGTGCCTCCGTGGGGCGAGTCAATACTCGGCATGAAATTCGAGGCAGTGCAGGGAAATCAGGATCCTTTGGAGTGGACTGAGACATTTGAGGGACTTTGGAAATGGTGGCATGACCCTTGGAGTTCCTAGTGACTTTCCTGTGGAGAGCGCCTCCTCTTGAGATGCGACCCGAACGCCGGGAATCCTTTCCCGACGAAGCAGGCAAAGGAACCCTCATCTCGAGCTACGAGGCGGAAATGGGGCTCCACTAGATGTTGGCGGGACCCTCGGGGTTCCTCTCGAGGTGAGACGGACATGTCGGGGAATTTCTTGAGTTGCAGCAAGGGTGTGTAGGACCCTCTGGAACTTCAAGAGGGAAGCTGTGATTTGCCCGGTGATGCCACATTGGAAAAGGGCCTCCTTTCGCCTGGAGGAGCGAACCTCCTGGATTTTCTCGAGTTACGGCGGCACCTTCTCGAGTTACGGCGGGTCCTTCTCGGGTTACGACGGGAACCTCAGGGACCCGCTCTTGTGGCCTCAGGCAAAGCCAGTCTCCATGCGAGTTGTGAAGGGTTTCTCGCGATGACTCTCCAGTCGGTGCCGGGGCTCAAACCTCGTGTGGAGTCGAGGCCGGAACCTGAGGATTCCTATCCAGTGCTGACATGGATCTTGGGGTACTTCTGGAGGCTCCACAGGGTTTCAGCCCTCGTCTCGAATGGGGACATGCACGTCCGCTTTCCTCCCGAGCTGGAGCAGCCGTGTCAGCCTTCACGTCCCATTGACACAGGGATCTGTGTCTTTAACTCGAGGTTTTCCCACAGCGCTGTCACAAGTGCCTCCGTGTTGCGAGTCAATACTCGGCATGAAATTCGAGGCAGTGCAGGGAAATCAGGATCCTTTGGAGTGGACTGAGACATTTGAGGGACTTTGGAATGGTGGCATGACCCTTGGAGCTCCTAGTGACTTTCCTGTGGAGAGCTCCTCCTCTTGAGATGTGACACGAACGCCAGGAATCCTTTCCCATAGAAGCAGGCAAAGGAACCCTCATCTCCAGCTATGACGCGGTAATGGGGCGCCACTAAATGTGTGCGGGACCCTCGGGGTTCCGCTCGAGGTGAGACGGACATGTCGGGGAATTTCTTGAGTTGCAGCAAGGATGTGTACGACCCTCTGGAACTTTAAGAGGGAAGCTGTGATTTGCCCGGTGATGCCACATTGGAAAAGGGCCTCCTTTCGCCTGGAGGAGCGAACCTCCTGGATTTTCTCGAGTTACGGCGGCACCTTCTCGAGTTACGGCGGGTCCTTCTCGGGTTACGACGGGAACCTCAGGGACCCGCTCTTGTGGCCTCAGGCAAAGCCAGTCTCCATGCGAGTTGTGAAGGGTTTCTCGCGATGACTCTCCAGTCGGTGCCGGGGCTTAAAACCTCGTGTGGAGTCGAGGCCGGAACCTGAGGATTCCTCTCCAGTGCTGACATGGATCTTGGGGTACTTCTGGAGGCTCCACAGGGGGTCAGCCCTCGTCTCGAATGGGGACATGCACGTCCGCTTTCCTCCCGAGCTGGAGCAGCAGTGTCAGGCTTCCCGTCGCGTTGATACAGGGATCTGTGGCTCTTCCTCGAGGCTTTCCCACAGGGTTGTCACCAGTGCCACCGTGGTGTGAGTCGATCCTCGGCGTGAAAGTCGACGCAGTGCATGGAAATCAGGTTCCTCTGGTGTGGACTACGACCACTGGGGGACTTTTGAATGCTGGCACGACCCCAGGAGTGCACCTCGACTATCCTGTGGAGAGTGCCTCCGCTCGAGATTCGACGGGAATGCAGGGCATTCTTTCTCGACGAAGCAGGGAAAGAACCCTCACCTAGAGCCACAAGTCGGAAACGGTGCTCCTCTTTATGATGCCAGGACCCTCGGTGTTCCCTCGAGTGGAGACAGGTATGTCGGGGAACTTCCCGAGTTGCAGGAAGGTTGTGAAGGACCTCGCTGAGGGGAAAACCTCCTGGACAAACTCGGGTGGTTGTGTGTCTGTCTCGAGTTGCCACGGGGACCTCAGGGACCCGCTCTTTTGGCCTCAGCCAAGGAAAGTCTCCATGCGAGTTACTAAGGGCCTCTAGGGATTCCTCTCCTGTCGGTGCCGGGGCCTACACCTCGTGTGGTGTCAAGGCCGGGACCTGAGGATTCCGCTCCATTGCTGACATGGAACTTGGGGTACTTCTGAAGGCTCCACAGGGGAGTCAGTCCTCATCTCGAGAGTGGACATGCACGTCTGCTTTCCTCCGGAGCTGGAGCAGCAGGGTCAGGCTTCACGTCTCATTGATACAAGGATCTGTGGCTTTAACTCGAGGTTTTCCCAGAGGGCTGTCACAAGGGCCTCCGCGGTGCGAGTCAATACTCGGCATGAAATTTGAGGCAGTGCAGGGAAATCAGGATCATTTGGAGTGGACCTAGACATTTGAGGGACTTTGAAAATGGTGGCATGACCCTTGGAGCTCCTAGTGACTTTCCTGTGGAGAGCGCCTCCTCTTCAGATGCGACGGGAACGCTTGGAATCCTTGCCCGACGAAGCAGGCAAAGGAACCCCCATCTCGAGCATCGAGGCGGAAATGGGGCTCCACTAGAAGTTGGCGGGACCCTAGGTGTTCTTCTCAAGGGGAGACAGGGATGTCGGGGAATTTCTTGATTTGCAGCAAGGGTGTGGAGGACAATCTGGAACTTCCAGAGGGAAGCTGTGATTTGCCCCGTGATGCCTCATTGGAAAAGGGCCTCCTTTCGCCTGGAGGAGCGCACCTCCTGGATTTTCTCGAGTTACGGCGGCACCTTCTCGAGTTACAGCGGGTCCTTCTCGGGTTACGACGGGAACCTCTGGACCCGCTCTTGTGGCCTCAGGCAAAGCCAGTCTCCATGCGAGGTGTGAAGTGCTTCTCGCGATGAGTCTCCAGTCGTTGCCGGGGCCTAAGACGTCGTGTGGAGTCGAGGCCGGAACCTGAGGATTCCTCTCCAGTGCTGACATGGACCTTTGGGTACTTCTGGAGGCTGCACAAGGGCTCAGCCCTTGTCGCGAATGGGGACATGCACGTCCGCTTTCGTCCCAAGCTGGAGCAGCAGTGGAAGGCTTCCCGTCGCGTTGATACAGGGATCTGTGGCTCTCCCTCGAGGCTTTCCCAAAGGGTTGTCACATGTGCCACCGTGGTGTGAGTGGACACTCGGCGTGCAAGTCGACCCAGTGCATGGAAATCAGGTTCCTCTGGAGTGGACTACGACCACTGGGGGACTTTTTAATACTGGCCCGACCCCAGGAGTGCACCTCGACTTTCCTGTGGAGAGCGCCTCCTCTTGAGATTCGACGGGAATGCCGGGCATTCTTTCCCGAGAAGCAGGGAAAGGAACCCTCACCTCCAGCTGCAAGTCGGAAACAGGGCTCCTCTTAATGAGGCCGGGACCTTTGGTGTTCCCCTCGAGTGGAGACAGGTATGTCGGGGAACTTCCTGAGTTGCAGTAAGGATGTGAAGGACCTTTTGGAAGTTCAAGAGGGAAGGTGTGATTTCCCTCGAGACGCCTCAGTGGAAAAAGGCCTCATCTCGCCTGGAGGGGAAAACCTCCTGGATATTCTCGAGTTGCGGCGGGTCCCTCTCGAGTTACCACGGGGACTTCAGTGACCCGCTCTTTTGGCCTCAGGAAAGGCCAGTCTCCATGAGGGTTGCCAGGGGCCTCTTGGGATTCCTCTCCAGTCGTTGCCGGGACCTAAAACCTCGTGTTAATTTCAGACCGGAACCTGAGGTTTCCTCTCCAGTGCTGACATGGATCTTGGTGTATTTCTGGAGGCCCCATAGGGGAGTCAGTCCTCGTTTCGTATGGGGATATACACGTCCTCTTTCCTCCCGAGCTGGAGCAGCAGTGTCAGGCTTCCCGTCACGTTGATACAGCGATCTAGGGCTTTCCCTCGTGGCTTTCGCATGAAGCATTCCCACAGGGCTCTCACGAGGGTCACCATGGTGTGAGTCGATCCTCGGCATGCAAGTAGAGGCAGTGCAGGCAGTTCAGGTTCTTCTGGAGAGGACTGAGACATTTGGGGGATTTTGCGAATGGTGGTACGACCCTTGGAGTTCCTCTAGCCTTTTCTGAAGAGAGCTCCATCTCTTGAGAAGCGACGGGAACGCAGGGAATCCTTTCCCAACGAAGCATTGAAAGGAACGCACACCTCGAGCTATGAGGTTGAAACAGACTTCATCTGGATGCTGACGGTTCCCTCGATGTTCCTCTCCAGTGGAGACGGGTATGTCGTGGAACTTCATGAGTTGCAGCAAGGGTGTGAAGGACCCTTTCGAAGTTCAATCGGGAAGGTGTGATTTGCCTTCGGACGTCTCAGCGTAAAAGGGCCTCCTCTCGCCTCGAAGGGAGAAGCTCCTGGAAATTCTCGAGTTGTTGTGTGTCCCTCTCGAGTTGCCACGGGGACTTAAGCGACCCGCTATTTTGGCCTCAGGCAAGGCAAGTCTCCATGCGGGTTGCTAAGGGCCTCTAGGGATTCCTGTCCAGTCGGTGCCGGGGCCTAGACCTCGTGTGGTGTCAAGGCCGACCTTGAGGATTCCGCTCCAGTGCTGACACGGAACTTGGGGTACTTCTGAAAGCTCCACAGGGAGTCAGTCCTCGTCTCGAGAAGGGACATGCACGTCTCCTTTCCTCCCGAGCTGGAGCAGCAGTGTCAAGCTTCACATCGCGTTGATACAGGGATCTGTGGCTTTAACTAGTGGTTTTCCCACAGGGCTTTCACAAGTGCCCCTGTGGTGCTTGTCAATACTCGGCATGGAATTCGAGGCAGTGCAGGGAAATCAGGATCCTTTGGAGTGGACTGAGACATTTGAGGGATTTTGGAAATGGCGGCATGACACTTGGAGTTCTTAGTGACTATCGTGTGGTGAGTGCCTCCTCTTGAGATGCAACTGGAACCCCAGGAATCCTTTCCCGACGAAGCAGGCAAAGGAACCCTCATCTCGAGCTACGAAGCGGAAATGGGGCTCCACTAGATGTTGGCCGGACCCTAGGTGTTCCTCTCGAGGGGAAACGGGTTATATCTTGGAATTTCTTGAGTTACAGCAAGGGTGTGTAAGACCCTCTGGAACTTCAAGAGGGAAGCTGTGACTTGCCCCTTGATGACCCTTGGAAAAGGGCCTCCTTTCGCCTCGAGGAGCGAACCTCCTGGATTTTCTCGAGTTACGGCGGCACCTTCTCGTGTTACGGCGGGTCCTTCTCGGGTTACGACGGGAACCTCAGGGACCCGCTCTTTTCGCATCTGGAAAGGCCAGTCTCCTTGAGAGTTGCGAGGGGCCTCTCCGGATTCCTATCGAGTCGTTGCCGGGGCCCAAAACCTCGTGTGAAGTTCAGACTGGAACCTGAGGTGACCTATCCAGTGCTGACATGGAGCTTGGTGTCTTTCTGGAGGCTCCACAGGGAATTCAGTCCTCGTCTCAATTTGCAACATGCACGTCCTCTTTCCCCTCGAGCTAGATCAGCATTGTCAGGCTTCCTGTGGTGTTGATGAAGGAATCTGGGTTTTTTCCTTGAAGCGTTCCCTCGAGGCTTTCCCACAGGGCTGTCATACGATCCATGGTGGTGTGAGTCGATCCTCGGCCTGCCATTCAAGCAGTGCAGGAAAGTCGGGTTCCTCTGCAGAGGACTGAGTTATCTGGGGGACCTTGTGAATGGTGGCACGACCCCTGGAGTTCCTCTCGCCTTTCTTGTGGAGAGCGCCTCCTCTTGAGATGGGACGGGAATGCCGGGAATCCTTTCCCGTCGAAGCAGGGGAACAAAGCCTCATCTCGAGCTTCCCGACTGCCACGGGGCTCCTCTTTATGTTGACTGGACCCTCGCTGTTTTTCTGGAGTGGAGTCGGGTATGTGGGGGAAATTCTTGAGTCCACCAAGGGTGTGAAGTACCTTTTCGAAGTTCAAGAGGGAACGTGTGATTTGCCTCGAGACGCCTCAGCAGAAAGTGTCCTTATCGCGAATGGAAGGGTGACCCTCCTGGAGTTTCTCGACTTGCGGCGGATCCCTCTCGAGTTACGACGGAGACCTCATGGACTCGCTCTTGTGGCTTTAGGCAAGGCCAGTCTCCATGCGAGTTGGGAGTGGCCTCTCGGCATTCCTCTCCAGTCGATTCCAGGGCCTTAGACCTCGTGCAGAGGCTAGTCCGGAACCTGAGGATTCCTGTCGAGTGCTGACATGGATCTTGTGATACTTCTGGAGGCTCCCCAGGGGACTCAGTCCTCGTCTCGAATGGGAACATGCACGTCCGCTTTCCTCCCGAGCTGGAGAAGCAGTGTCAGGCTTGCCGTCGCGTTGATACAGGGATATGTGGCTTTCCCTCCAGGCTTTCCCACGAGGATGTCCCACGGGGCTTTCCAGCAGGGCTGTCACACGTGCCTCTGTGGTGTGAGTCAAGACTCTCCATGCCAATCGAGGCAATGCAGGGCCTCAGGTTCCCCTGCAGTGGACTGAGACATTTGGGGGACTTTGGCCAAGGTGGCAAGACCCCTGGAGTTCCTCTCGACTCTTCTGTGGAGAGCACGTCTACCTGAGATGGGAAGGGAACGCCGAGAATCCTTTCCCGACGAAGCAGGTAGAGGAACCCTCACCTCTAGCTACGAGGCGAACAGGAAGCTCCTCTCGATGTGGGCGGGACCTTGGGTGTTCCTCTCGAGGGGAGACGGGTATGTCGGGGAACTCCTTGAGTTGCAGCAAGGGTTTCAAGGACACTTTCGAAGTTCAAGAGGGAAGGTGTGTTTTCCCTGGAGACGCCTCAGCGAAATAGGGCCTCATCTCGCCTGGAGGGGAAAACCTCCTGGATATTCTCGAGTTGCAGTGGGTCCCTCTCGAGTTACGACGGTGACCTCACTGACCCGCTCTTTTGGCCTCAGGAAAGGCCAGTCTCCATGCGAGTTGTGAGGGGCCTCTCGGGATTCCTCTCCAGCCATTGCTGGGGCATAAATCCTCATGTGGAGTTGAGGCCGGAACCTGCAGTGACCTCTCCAGTGCTCACATGTTGCTTGGGAACTTTCTGGAGGCTCCACCGGGAAGTCAGTCCTCATCTCGATTGGCAACATGACAGCAGCTTTCCCCTCGAGCTGGAGCAGCATTGTCAGGCTTCCCGTGGTTTTGATGAAGGAATCTGTGGTTTTTCCTCGAAGCGTTGCCATGAGGCTTTCCCACAGGGCTGTCATACGTGCCACGGTGGTGTGAGTCGATCTCAGCGTGCATGTCGAGGCAGTGCAGGAAATTCGGGTTCCTCTGCAGTGGACTGAGATATCTGGGGGACTTTGTGAATGGTGGCACGACCCCTGGAGTTCCTCTTCACCTTCTTGTGGAGAGCGCCCCCTCTTGAGATGCGACGGGAACACCGGGAATCCTTTCCCGACGAAGGAGAGGAAAGAAAACTCATCTCGAGCTTTGCGACGGTCACGGGCCCCCCTGTATGTTGACGGGACCCTGGGTATTCCTCTGGAGTGGAGACGGGTATGTGGGGCATATTCTTGAGTTCCAGCAAGGGTGTGAATGACCCTTTCGAAGTTCAAGAGCGAAGGTGTGATTTGCCTCGAGACGCCTCAGCAGAAATGGGCCTCATCGCGACTGGAAGGGAGAACCTCCTGGAATTGCTCGACTTGCGGAGGGACCCTCTCGAGGTACGACGGAGACCTCATAGACACGCTCTTGTGGCCTTAGGCAAGGCCAGTCTCCATGCGAGTTGGGAGTGGCCTATCGGGATTCCTCTCCAGTCGATTCCGGGGCCTTAGACCTCGTGTGGAGGCGAGCGAGGCCGGAACCTGAGGATTCCTGTCCAGTGCTGACATGGATCTGCGAATATTTCTGGGGGCTTCCCAGGGGAGTCAGTCCTCGTCTCGAATGGGAACATGCACGTCCGCTTTCCTCCCGAGCTGGAGAAGCATTGTCATGTTTGCCGTCGCGTTGATACAGGGATATGTGGCTTTCCCTCAGGGCTTTCCCACGAGGCTGTCCCAGGATTCTTTCCAACAGGGCTGTCACACGTGCCTTTGTGGTGTGAGTCAAAACTTGCCATGCAAATATAGGCAGTGCAGGGGACTCAGGATCCTCTGCAGTGGACTAAGACATTTGGGGGGCTTTGGTAAATGTGGCAAGAACACTGGAGTTCCTCTCGACTTTCCTGTGGAGAGCACATCTTCCTGAGATGCGACGGGAACGCCGAGAATCATTTCCTGACGAAGCAGTTAGAGGAATCCTCACCTCTAGCTACGAGGCAAATACGAAGCTCCTCTGGAATTGGGCGGGATCTTGGGTGTTCCTCTCGAGTGGAGACGGGTATGTCGGGGAACTCCTTGAGCTGCAGCAAGGGTTTGAAAGACACTTTCGAAGTTCAAGAGGGAAGGTGTGATTTCCCTGGAGATGCCTCAGCGAAATAGGGCCTCATCTCGCCTGGAGGGGAAAACGTCCTGGATATTCTTGAGTTGCGGCTGGTCCCTCTCGAGTTACGACGGGGATCTCACTGACCCGCTCATTTGGCCTCAGGAAAGGCCAGTCTCCATGCGAGTTGCGAGGGGACTCTTGGGATTCCTCTCCAGCCGTTGCCGGGGCCTAAAACCTCATGTGGATTTGAGGCCGGAACCTGAGGTGACCTCTCCAGTGCTGACATGGAGCTTGGGGTCTTTCTGGAGGCTCCACAGGGAAGTCAGTCCTCGTCTCGACTGGCAACATGACGGCAGATATCCTCTCGAGCTGGAGCAGCATTGTCAGGCTTCCCGTGGTGTTGATGAAGGAATCTGTGGATTTTCCTCAAAGAGTTCCCAGGAGGCTTTCCAGCAGGGCTGTCACACGTGCTTCTGTGGTGTGAGTCAATACTCTCCATGCAAATCGAGGCAGTGCAGGGGACTCAGATTACTCTGCAGTGGACTGAGACATTTGGGGGATTTTGACAAAGGTGGCACGACCCCTGCAGTTCCACTCGACTTTCCTGTGGAGAGCACCTCTTCCTGAGATGCGATGGGAACGCCGAGAATCCTTTCCCGACGAAGCAGGTAGAGGAACCCTCACCTCTAGTTACGAGGAGAACACGAAGCTCCTCTGGATGTGGCGGGACCTGGGGTGTCCTCTCCAGTGGAGATGGGCATGTCGGGGAACTCCTTGAGTTGCAGCAATGGTTTGAAGGACACTTTCGAAGTTCAAGAGGGAAGGTGTGATTTCCCTCGAGACGCCTCAGCAAAAAAGGGCCTCATCTCGCCTGGAGGGGAAAACCTCCTGGATATTCTCGTGTTGCGGTGGGTCCCTCTCGAGTTACGAAGGGGACCTCACTGACCCGCCCTTTTGGCCTCCGGAAAGGCCAGTCTCCATGCGAGTTGCGAGGGGCCTATCTGGATTTCTTTCCAGTCGATGCCAGGGCCTAAAACCTCAAGTGGAGTTGAGGCTGGAACCTGAGGTGACCTCTCCAGTGCTGACATGGAGCTTGGGGTCTTTCTGGAGTTTCTACAGGGAAGTCAGTCCTCGTCTCGATTGGCAACATGATGGCAGCTTTCCTCTCGAGCTGGAGCAGCATTGTCAGGTTTCCCGAGGTGTTGATGAAGGAATCTGTGGTTTTTCCTGGAAGTGTTCCCACGAGGCTTTCCCACAGGGCTGTCATACTTGCCACGGTGGTGTGAGTCGATCCTTGGCATGCAAATCGAGGCAGTGCAGGAAAGTCGGGTTCCTCTGCAGTGGACTGAGATATCTGGGGGACTTTGTGAATGGTGACACGACTCCAGAAGTTCCTCTCCACTTTCTTCTGGTCAGCGCCTCCTCTTGAGATGCGACGGGAACGCCGGAAATCCTTCCCCGACGAAGCAGGGAACGAACCCTCATCTCAAGATTTGCGACGGCCACGGGGCTCCTCTTTATGTTGACAGGACCCACGGTGTTCCTCTGGAGTGGAGACAGGTATGTGGGGGAAATTCTTGATTTCCAGCAAGGGTGTGAAGGACCCTTTCAAAGTTCAAGAGGGAAGGTGTGATTTCCCCCAAGACGCCTCAGAGAAAAAGGACCTCATCTCGCCTGAAGGGGAAAACCTCCTGGATATTCTCGAGTTGCGGCCGGTCCCTCTCGAGTTACGACGGGGACCTCACTGACCCGCTCTTTTGGCCTCATGAAAGGCCAGTCTCCATGTGAGTTGCGAGGGGCCTCTCGGGATTCCTCTCCAGCCATTGCCTGGGCCTAAAACCTCATGTGGAGTTGAGGCCGGAACCTGAGGTGACCTCTCCAGTGCTGACATGGAGCTTGGGGTCTTTCTGGAGGCTCCATAGGGAAGTCAGTACTCGTCTCGTGTGGCAACATGATGGCAGCTTTCCTCTCGAGCTGGAGCAGCATTGTCAGACTTCCCGTGGTGTTGATGAAGGAATCTGTGGTTTTTCCTCAAAGCGTTACCTGAGGCTTTCCCACAGGGCTGTCATACATGCCACGGTGGTGTGAGTCGATCCTCGGCATGCAAGTCGAGGCAGTGCAGGAAAGTCGGGTTCCTCTGCAGTGGACTGAGATATCTGGGGGACTTTGTGAAAAGTGGCAGGACCCCTGGAGTTCCTCTCCACTTTCTTGTGGAGAGCGCCTCCTCTTGAGATGTGACGGGAACGCCAGGAATCCTTTCCCGACGAAGCAGCGGAACGAACCCTCATCTCGAGCTTTGCGACAGCCCCGGCGCTCCTCGTTATGTTGAGGGGACCAACATTGTTCCCCTGGAGTGGGTACGTGTATGTGGTGGAAATTCTTGAGTTCCAGCAAGGGTGTGAAGGGCCCTTTCCAGGTTCAAGAGAGAAGGTGTGATTTGCCTCGAGCCGCCTCTGCCAAAAGGGGCTTCATCGCGACTGGAGGGGAGAACCTCCTGGAGTTTCTCTACTTTCGGCGGGTCCCTCTCGAGTTAGGACAGAGACCTCATGAACCGGCTCTTGTGGCCTTGGTCAAGGCCAGTCTCCATGCGAGTTTGGAGTGGCCTCTCTGGATTCCCCTCCTGTAGATTCTGGGGCCTTAGTCCTTATGTGCAGGCGAGGCCGGAACCTGTGGATTACTCTCCAGTGCTGACATGGATCTTGGGATACTTCTGGAGGCTCCCCAGGGGAGCCAGTCCTCGTCTCGAATGGGAACATGCACGTCCGCTTTCCTCCCAAGCTGGAGAAGCAGTGTCTGGCTGGCCGTCGCGCTGATACAGGGATATGTGGCTTTCCCTCAAGGCTTTCCCACGAGGCTGTCCCACGAGGCTTTCGAACAGGGTTGTCACACGTGCCTCTGTGGTGTGATTAAATACTCGCCATGCAAATCGAGGCAGTGCAGGGGACTCAGGTTCCTCTGCAGTGGACTGAGTCATTTGGGGGACTTTGGCAAAGGTGGCAAGACCCCTAGAGTTCCTCTCGAATTCCTGTGGAGAGCACATTTCCTGAGATGCGACGGGAACGCCCAGAATCCTTTCCCGAAGAAGCAGGTAGAGGAACCCTCCCCTCTAGCTACGAGTCGAACACGAAGCTACTCTGGATGTGGGCGGGACCTTGGGTGTTCCTCTCGATTGGAGACGGGTATGTCGGGGAACTCCTTGAGTTGCAGAAAGGGTTTGAAGGACACTTTCGAAGTTCAAGAGGGAAGGTGTGATTTCCCTCGAGACGCCTCAGCAGAAAAGGGCCTCATCTCGCCTGGAGGGGAAAACCTCCTGGATATTCTCGAATTGCTGTGGGTCCCTATCGAGTTAGGACGGCGACCTCACTGACCCGCTCTTTTGGCCTCCGGAAAGGACAGTCTCCATGCGAGTTGCGAGGGGCCTCTCGGGATTCCTCTCCAGCTGTTGCTGGGGCCTAAAACCTCATGTGGAGTTGAGGCCGGAACCTGAGGTGACCTCTCCAGTGCTCACATGGAGCTTGGGTCTTTCTGGAGGCTCCACAGGGAAATCAGTCCTCATCTCGATTTGCAACATGACGGCAGGTTTCCTCTCGAGCTGGAGCAGCATTGTCAGGCTTCCCGTGGTGTTGATGAAATAATGTGTGGTTTTTCTTTGAAGCTTTCCCACGAGGCTTTCCCAAACGTCTGTCATACGTGCCACAGTGGTGTGAGTCGATCCTCGGCGTGCACTTCGTGGCAGTGCAAAAAAGTCGGGGTCCTCTGCAGTGGACTTAGATATCTGGGGGACTTTGTGAATGGTGGCACGACCCGTGGAGTTCCTCTCCACTTTCTTGTGGAGAGCGCCTCCTCTTGAGATGCGACGGGAACGCCGGGAAACCTTTCCTGACGAACAGGCGAATGAAGCCGCGCATCTCGAGTTTCGCGTTGGCGCCGGGGCTCCTGTTTATGTTGACAGGACCACGGTGTTCCTCTGGAGTGGAGACGGGTATGGGAGGGAAATTCATGAGTTCCAGCAAGGGTTTGAAGGACCCTTTCGAAGTTCAAGAGGGAAGGTGTGATTTGCCTCGAGACGCCTCAGCAGAAAGGGGCCTCATCGCGACTGGAGGGGAGAACCTCCTGGAGTTTCTCGACTTGAGGCTGGACCCTCTCGAGTTACGACGGAGACCTCATGGACCCGCTCTTGTGGCCTTGGGCAAGGCCAGTCTCCATGCAAGTTTGGAGTGGCCTCTCGTGATTCCCCTCCTGTAGATTCCGGGGCCTTAGTCCTCGTGTGGAGGCGAGGCCGGAACCTGAGGATTACTCTCCAGTGCTGACATGGATCTTGGGATAATTCTGGAGGCTCCCCAGGGGAGTCAGTCCTCGTCTCAAATGGGAACATGCACATCCGCTTTCCTCCCGAGCTGGAGAAGCAGTGTCTGGCTGGCCGTCGCGTTGATACAGGGATATGTGGCTTTCCCTCGAGGCTTTCCCACGAGGCTGTCCCACGAGGCTTTCCAACAGGGCTATCACACGTGCCTCTGTGGTTTGAGTCAATAATCGCCATGCCAATCGAGGCAGTGCAGGGGATTCAGGTCCCTCTGCAGTGGACTGAGACATTTGGGGGACTTTGGCCAAGGTGACAAGACCCCTGGAGTTCCTCTCGAGTTTCCTGTGGAGAGCACCTCTTCCTGAGATGCGACGGGAACGCCCAGAATCTTTTCCCGACGAAGCAGGTAGAGGAACCCACACCTCTAGCTACGAGGCGAACACAAAGCTCCTCTGGATGTGGGCGGGACCTTGGGTGTTCCTCTTGAGTGGAGACGGGTATGTCGGGGAACTCCTTGAGTTGCAGCAAGTGGTTGAAGGACACTTTCGAAGTTCAAGATGGAAGTTGTGATTTCCCTGGAGGCGCCTCAGCGAAAAAGGGCCTCATCTCGCCTGGAGGTGAAAACCTCCTGGATATTCTCCAGTTGTGGCGGGTCCCTCTTGAGTTACGACGCAGACACCACTGACCCGCTCTTTTGGCCTCCGGAAAGGCCAGTCTCCAAGCGAGTTGCGAGGGGCCTCTTGCGATTCGAAGTCTGGACAGCATCGGCGTGAGAAAGACTTATTTATTTATTAGTATAAGATTAGGCTAGGAAATAACAGTGTAGTAGGAAGATTAAGTAGAGAAAGAGGGTTGAACGGCTTGGATTACACGGAAGACTAATAAAATTCCAGACAAGGAATTTGCACCATCTACGTTGGGCCGCTGGCGCCTGCTTGAATATCTAAGGGTGCCTCGCCTTAGGCTCCCTTTCGCGCAGGTCTTAACACCCAGGGCAAGTAAGTAGACTTGGAGAGCCTCCGCGCCCCAGATGGAGATTCAGCCTGAAATTAAAGTAAAGAGACATGGTGGAAACCAGTCCAGCGACTGGCTCAAGTTCTTATTGTTTAGAAGGCCTTATATACCATAGAGATCAATGGGTAACAAAGTTATGCAGCATTAGCAGTTCAGACTCTTATCAAAACCAGGCTTTTCTCTCTGCATACCTAATTGCATACACAAGTCTTAGTTAATTTACATCATCTTCCAGCCAAAAGGGCCAATCAACATTTTACAGCCTTTTTTCTGATAAGGGTTTGTCAACCAGAAGACTTATTTGTGTTGATCTTCCCAAGGTCTGGTGCCACTCTCAGAAAGCACTAAATAAGGTTGCATTCCTACATATCAAGGACCCAAGAGGAGTGCAGTGATATATAACAAAAGAAGTAATTAACTCAAATGTCTAGTGTTGCTACATTAAAACTACTATACATCCTTTTCCATATCCTGTTCACATTGATTAACATCCTCCCAGGTGCCTAAAAGATAAAGAGTATGGAGGTCTGGCTGGCGGCAGTCATTGAGTCAACAGTGAAAACCACCCACCACCAATATAATTTTTAACTCTTTTAGAAAAGGCTCTGTATCTTTAAGATGCTTTAAGCTTTGTGACTCTCGCGGTTGGGGGGCTGTAAGCAATTCACAAGCTGTAAGAGGTTCCGGGAAACCTGTTAGACAAGGTAGAGAGATTTCAGAGGGGGTTTAATTGGAACATACCTTTCAAATGCAGAAGACTAAAGCCCTGAATTGACTTTTTCCCAGAGAATATCAGAAAAGTGGAAAAACAGAGCATAAAAGTCGGCAGATTTTTTGTTAGGGTACATGCTTAGGAGTTTCCAGAGGGGCCCCTGAAGTCTGAGCACGCCTTGCGTATGTCAGCTTCCTTCCTCATGACCTTGTCACGGGCGGGATTCCTCACACTGGCTCCCGGCATCTCCCCCTTCTTTAATTAATTAATTTATAAAATCAGGTGCAGTTCGGTCACGAGATTCTGAATGCTCTGCCGAAGAATCTTGACAATACAAGGAAGAATGATTATGAGGAGCAAGATTATAAACAGTAGACAGAATAGTCTTTCCAGAAATAAAGTTAGAGAAGGTGTGGCAAAAGTCATTGGCTTCTCCTGCGGCGGTAAAATCTAATCGGGAGTGTTCCAAGGTCTGAATCTGTTTATGAAGTTTCTCTAAATCTAAGCTAATATCTGAGCTGTTCCAAACACCTAAAACATATTGGGCATTTACACTTATTGAGTCAATGATTGCTGCCATAGTAACAATAACAGTAACAGTTGTTGTAACACAGCAAGACCATAATTATCACATCAATAAGTTGTTACAGTTACAGGATGTTTTTAAAACAACAGAAGAGCAAACATTATTTTGAGGAATTAAACAAGATGAAAGCATACATTGTTCACAAGACACTACATTAGGTCCATTTGTACATTAAGTTTTTCTGGAATCATTGGTGAAAAGAAAAACATAAGGAGAGGATAGACAAGCCACAATAGAGTAAATAGAGTCATTTTCTGGTCGGAGTTTGCGCTGCAGCAGCTGTCAGTCCCACCGGGATCTTGATGTTCATTTTGCCTCTTCTGCCGGCGGGAGCTGCGGCCCTCGCCCCGCCCTCTGCTGAACCGCGGCGGCCAAGCTACACAAAACTTTGAGCAAATAGCATACAGTTCCCATGTATCTCCTTTCCCCATCAACCCTCTATCCCATAGTTTTGCAGATGGGCGCTGGCGCTGCTACGGGTCCCATCAGTCAGGCAGGCTGGCCCCGCCCGCGGCGCCCTGCAAGCGGCTGTTCTGCGCGGCGGCGGCGCGAGCGGCGGCAGAGGAGTTTCCTTTTTCTTTTTTGTGGTGAATCGGCTGTCTGGGATCCAAATGGACGAATCTGCGTCCTGTGGAAAAAATACAAACACTTCCTCGACCGGCAGTTAATTTTGGGTCAGGATCTTTTTGTTATCTGGAGGAGATCTTTTCACTTTACCAATGGCTTTCCATTTTACTATTCCAGACAAATCAGCATTTAATTTGTCACAGAAAGAGCATGTTGTAAAATCTGATGGGGGAAAACTATACTTAAATTCTCCATTTTTATTTTTTGAATTAACAAAGCATGTGAGGGTAAATGATGCAAGATTTGATCACAATAATTCCCTATAGCAATCTGCCAGTCTTCATCAAACATTTGAAAAGCATCAAATTGTTTTTTGTTATATGGAATTACAATTTTTGATGGCTCTTTACTAAACAATTTAATAAATCAGTATACTTGAATTAATGTTTATAATTAATGTCAGTTAATATATATATTGCAGCAATATGATAGGCACACAATACCAACCAACACAAACCAATGGACTGTAATAACACACGTCACATACACACAGCATAATTATACAGTATATATAACATATGCTATCACAGCATGCCAATCTTTACCAATTAATATCAGCCATATACATACTATATTACTGCAATATACATATATATAATTATACAGTATATATTCAATATGCATATATATAGTTTACATATTAATTTATATACGAATTAAGTATAGATCTATAGAGTTAGCATACCCCCTTTTTATTTATTTATTTATTTTTGCACTGTGTAATTCCTTCATCTTTTGCATATTAGTGGTTTACCAACACTACAACCATAAAGAACACAATTTTAAGTACTGTCTTTTTTAGTTTGGGGAGATCACAGTCTACAGGCTCATTTACTTATATAATATTAACCCATTTAACTTACTGCAGTTTTAAATGCATATAAAATACAGAAATTGATGCAATTATACAAAATCTTTAGGATTTATTATTATTATTTATTATTATTTTATTTTATTTTATTATATTTTGCAAGTTTAATTACCGGCCCCCAAGATCATCAATGTTTATGGCTTAATTTAACTACACCAATTTATCAACCTTTTATATCCTTAAAGATAACAAGTGAAAATTACAATTTCTTATCAAAAGGTTTAGAGTTTTCCAAATTTAAATATTTGCTCTCCCTCCGTCCCTCACCTTAAGACATTTTAAATAAGCTAGAAATAACCACATCTCAACTGTAACATTTTTTAGCAATCATTTGATGCATAAAATTTTAAGTATGCCCCCAGTTATTTTAAGACACAAAAATGGCTACCTAGCAATCTGTCTTGTCACAAGTTAGAAATACTACATTTAAGAATTAACATGAGGGTTTCAATATTTTTTTTTCTAGTTTAGACATTTATACCTTGGTATTTGTAACATTGATATTTGTATAACCCATGTTTATGTTCATTATATGTAATCATTTAAAACATTAGTAATTTAAAACAGTAGTAGGTATACCTTTATTATATTTTATTTATGCCCATACCCAATCAGGCAAACTGTAATTAGGCAAATATATTTATATTATGTATTTATATCAATATATGAAGTATTCTTAATTGTACCACCTATTGAGAACTAAGAAATTGAGAAATCCCTTTTTTAAACAACTCCTATTTGAAATAGCACGTCCCTCCCTCATAAGGTTAAGGGGAGCGAAGAAACTACATAGAGTTAGGAAAGTTTCATAGGTATCCTCAAATTGCCAAGCTAAATTTTTGTACTTTTAATTACTGTAGGGGCTTGAGGGCAAATGAAACAAAATTTTGACTCGAAATCTATCAAAGCAACTTGCCAAATCATTACTATTTTGTAAAAGACTTGCAGTTGATCCTTATTGAATGGAATTACTATATTTGTTACTTTTTATCCAAAAAGTTCCACATTTCCTTTTTTTTTTTAAATTAATTGTGCCATCAAGTTGGGATAAGATAAAACTAATTTTTTTTTTGGGGGGGGGTCACTGATAGATGGAACCAATGGGCCTTGTTGTTACAAGCATCCTGTTTTGTAGCAAGAATAATTTAATCTCATCTTTTGGCAATATAATCTTAATTAACTGATCATTTAAAGCCTCATTCACTTTAACAAAAGCCAACTCTGTCTCACTAATTAACCTTTTCTTAGAACTGGGATTAGGATTGTTTTTTCAGCAATCAAACAAAAGGCCTTAAATCTGCAGTAGTCAGTTTTAAATGTAGGCATATCCATTAATATCCCCTAATAATTTTTGAAAATCATTTAAGGTTAGTAAACAATCTCTCTGCGGCTTTAAAGGGACATTATCAGTTTTTAAAACTTTTGGCAGACCTAAATGTAAGAAGCAAGTAAAGAGCTGTTATACAATATCTTTATAAGCTTTTCCAATGATCTTTTTATAACCCAAATCTGGTCTATAGCCTTTTAGATGACAAGTAACCATTTAATCTTTGCTTGAATACTTCCAGCAATGGGGAGCTCACTACTCACCAAGGTTTCAAACTCTTTTTCACCTTTTCTTTTACAGCATTTTCATCCTGCATACCACTTTTTCTAATCCCACCAACTCATTTTCAATAGTATGTGCTGGCCAGGAGCTGGGCCAGTGTTTGTCAGCAATGCAAGAAACGTCTGCTCCAGTGTCTAACAGCCCTGACATTTATTTGTTGAATTAAAAAAAATTTTCAAAGGCCTAGAAGCTGTAATTTTTTGCACCCAAAAAGCTAGATGTAGATCCTCTGGGGCTCTTAGCTTGAGAAGTCAAGGGTTTTTTTGTCTGGTAATAAGGTAAAAGCAAAAGCTGTGCTATTCTTTGGCCTTTTTAAATTTGCACAGTTTAGCAGGTGGCGAGATCAAAACTTTAATTTTTTCACTGTAATCAGAATCTACTACACCAGATACCACCGAAATTTTTTGAAAAGAAAGCAAGCTACGCCCTAACACAAGTCTTACAATGTCTTCAGGCAGGGGGCTAGCCACTCCCGTTGGAATCTGAGCAACCGGCACATCAGGGGTTAATATTGTTGCCAAAGCGGAGCTGAGGGCTAGTCCTGAGCTGCTGCTGCTACTAAGTTTTGAGGTTAATTGGCGCGGCTTTTTGTCTCTGTTTAGCATGACATTGCCAGCAATAATGTTTTATTTGGCCTCAAGAGAAACATTTTGTATTTGTAAAATCCTTTTTATTACGATTTTTTTTGTCGTTATCTCTTTTTGTATCTTTGCTTGGGTGAGGCCCCCCCTGAGGGGGTTTTTTGCAAGGAGCAGGTTCTGTTTTAAAAGCTCTTTTGCTCAAAAATATTTTACCTATCCTTTTCAACCTTAAGCAATGTTCTGGGAGGCTTTGGATGCAAAGTGGAGAGTTCTTAAGCCCTGGGGAGGCGCAAGCAGAGGTTGCAGTGGTCGCCTTAAATAAGATAAAAAGAAGTTTTTTAAAGGTTTGGTTTGTGTAGAGGGGGAGGGGGCTCTCCAGGGCGCTCGGCCGCTGCGTCCTGTAAGCACTCTCCTTCCTCAGGAGGAAGAGTACAGTCTTCTTCCTTTTCTTTGCCAATGGCAGAAAATATGATCTGCGTAGAAGGTGGAGACCCACTACCATCCACTGCTATAGCCTCTCCCATAGGCTAACTAACAGCCTCATGACGGGGTTCAGAACATTTGTAATCATATTGTACAGAGCAAAAACATTTACCAGAAATTTTTGTGGCTCATGCAAAGTATAGTAAGTTTTTAGCTGTTTTCCTTGCTTCATTCAAGTATCTAAATCCCTTTTTTGGAAACCAAGGACATTGCTATTTTAACACTAGCGTTTTTACCTTTAATTTGTCTTTTGTTTAACAGTTACAAAATTACTTCTATAAAGAGTTGTCATTGTTTTGAGTCATAGTTACCCGTGTCAGAAAATAAAGATTTATAGAAAAGTCTGCCTTGACAAAAAGGTTTTACCTTAGCCAAGGGGGGTTTTCTTTTCAACCCTAAGAAAGCA
Source organism: Damaliscus lunatus (assembly GCA_006408505.1). NCBI lineage: Eukaryota > Metazoa > Chordata > Mammalia > Artiodactyla > Bovidae > Damaliscus > Damaliscus lunatus. The sequence continues at coordinate 36,678 of SJXP01003565.1, forward strand.
GGTTTCTTTCAACCCTTAGAAAGCAGGTTTGTTTAGACTCTTACAAAGCAGGTTTGTTTCAACCTTAAATCTGGGTTTGTTTCAACCCTTCAACTGGGTTTCTTTCAACCCCTTACCTGGGTTTCTTTCAACCCAAAACTTCCCACCCATCTTTCCCTACCTATCCTATGCAGGGGGGTCCGCGACATTGGGAGAGGGGTCCTAGCCGTCCCGAAAAATGCACACTGGGGAAGACCTACCTTCGAATAGCCGGTTCCGGGCGCCACTTGCCCGGGTCCAGCCCCGGGGGATCCAGGGAATTCGAAGCGTGGACGGCGTCGGCGTGGGAGAGACTAATTTATTTATTAGTAAAGATTAGATTAGGAAATAACACTGTAGTAGGAAGATTAAGTGGAGAAAGAGGGCTGAATGGCTTGGATTACGGGGAAGACCAATAAAATTCCGGACAAGGAATTTGCACCATCTACGTTGGGCCACTGGCGCCTGCTTGAAAATCTAAGGGTGCCTCGCTTTAGGCTCCCTTTCACCCAGGTCTTAAAAGCCAGGGCGAGTAAGTAGACTTGGAGAGCCTCCGCGCCCCAGATGGAGATTCAGCCTGAAATTAAAGTAAAGAGACACGGTGGAAACCAGTCCAGCGACTGTCTCAAGCTCTTATTGTTTAGAAGGCCTTATATACCATAGAGATCAATGGGTAACAAAGTTATGCAGCATTAGCAGTTCAGACTCTTATCAAAACCAGGCTTTTCTCTCTGCATACCTAATTGCATACACAAGACTTAGGTAATTTACATCATCTTCCAGCCAAAAGGGCCAATCAACATTTTACAGCCTTTTTTCTGATAAGGGTTTGTCAACCAGAAGACTTATTTGTGTTGATCTTCCCAAGGTCTGGTGCCACTCTCAGAAAGCACTAGATAAGGTTACATTCCTACATATCAAGGACCCAAGAGGAGTGCAGTGATATATAACAAAAGAAGTAATTAACTCAAAAGTCTAGTGTTGCTCCATTAAAACTACTATACATCCTTTTCCATACCCCGTTTACATTGATTAACATCCTCCCAGGTGCCTAAAAGATAAAGAGTATGGAGGTCTGGCGGCAGTCATTGAGTCAACAGTGAAAACCACCCACCACCAATATAATTTTTAACTATTTTAGAAAAGGCTCTGTATCTTTCAGATGCATTAAGCTTTGTGCCTCTCGCGGTTGGGGGGCTGTAAGCAATTCACAAGCTGTAAGAGGTTCCGGGAAACCTGTTAGACAAGGTAGAGAGCTATATCAGAGGGGGTTTAATTGGAACATCTCTTTCAAATGCAGAAGACTAAACCCCTGAATTGACTTTTTCCCAGAGAATATCAGAAAAGTGGAAAAACAGAGCATAAAAGTCGGCAGAATTTTTGTTACGGTACATGCTTAGGAGTTTCCAGAGGGGTCCCTGAATTCTGAGCACGCCTTGCGTATGTCAGCTTCCTTCCTCATGACCTTGTCACGGGCGGGATTCCTCACACTGGCTCCCGGCAGACAGGTATGTCGGGGAACTGCTTGAGTTGCAGCAAGGGTTTGAAGCACACTTTCGAAGTTCAAGAGGGAAGGTGTGTTTTCCCTGGAGACGCCTCAGCGAAAAAGGGCCTCATCTCGCCTGGAGGAGAAAACCTCCTGGATATTCTCGAGTTGCGGGGGGTCCCTCTCGAGTGATGACGGGGACCTCACTGACCCGCTCTTTTGGCCTCAGGAAAGGCCAGGCTCCATGCTTGCTGAGAGGGGCCTCTTGGGATTCCTCTCCAGCCATTGCGGGGCCTAAAACTTCATGTTGAGTTGAGGCTGGAACCTGAGGTGACCTCTCCAGTGCTGACATGGAGCTTGGGGTCTATCTGGAGGCTCCACAGTGAAGTCAGTCCTCGTCTCGATTGGCAACATGACGGCAGCTTTCCTCTCGAGCTGGAGCAGCATTGTCAGGCTTCCCGTGGTGTTGATGAAGGAATCTGTGGTTTTTCTTCGAGGCGTTCCCAAGAGGCTTTCCACAGGGCTGTCATACGTGCCACGGTGGTGTGAGTCGATCTCGGTGTGCATGTCGAGGCAGTGCAGGAAAGTCGGGTTCCTCTGCAGTGGGCTGAGATATCTGGGGGACTTTGTGAATTGTGGCACGACCCCTGGAGTTCCTCTCCACTTTCTTGTGGAGAGCGCCTCCTCTTGAGATGCGACGGGAACGCCAGGAATCCTTTGCCGACGAAGCAGGGGAACGAAACCTCATCTCGAGCTTCGCGACGGCCACGGGGCTCCTCTTTAAGTTGATGGGACCCTCGGTGTTCCTCTGGAGTGGAGACGGGTATGTGGGGGAAATTCTTGAGTTCCAGCAAGGGTGTGAACCACCCTTTCCAAGTTCAAGAGGGAAGGTGTGTTTTGCTTGGAGAATACTCAGCAGAAAGGGGCCTCATCGCGATTGGAGGGGAGAACCTCGTGGAGTTTCTCTACCTGGGGCGGGTCCCCATTGAGATGCGACGGAGTCCTCATGGACCCACTCTTGTGGCCTTAGGCAAGCCAGTCTCCATGCGAGTTGGGAGTGGCCTCTCGGGGTTCCTCTCCAGTCGATTCTGGGGCCGTAGACCTCGTGTTGTGGCGAGGCCGGAACCTGAGGATTCCTGTGCAGTGCTGACATGGATCTTGGGATACTTCTGGAGGATCCCCAGGGGAGTCAGTCCTCGTCTCGAATGGGAACATGCACGTCCGCTTTCCTCCCGAGCTGGAGAAGCAGTGTCAGGCTTGCCGTAGCGTTGATACAGGGATATGTGGCTTTCCCTCGAGGCTCTCCCACGAGGCTGTCCCACGAAGCTTTCCAACAGGGCTATCACACGTGCCTCTGTGGTGTGAGTCCATACTCGCCATGCCAATCGAGGCAGTGCAGGGGACTCAGGTCCCTCTGCAGTGGACTGAGACATTTGGGGAACTTTGGCAAAGGTGGCAAGACCCCTGGAGTTCCTCTCGACTTTCCTGTGGAGAGCACCTCTTCCTGAGATGCGACAGGAACGCCCTGAATCCTTTCCCGACAAAGCAGGTAGAGGAACCCACACCTCTAGCTACGAGGAGAACACGAAGCTCCTCTGGATGTTTGCGGGACCTTGGGTGTTCCTCTCGAGTGGAGATGGGTATGTCGGGGAACTCCTTGAGTTGCAGCAACGGTTTGAAGGACACTTTCGAAGTTCAAGAGGGAAGGTGTGTTTTCCCTGGAGATGCCTCAGCGAAAAAGGGCCTCATCTCGCCTGGAGGGGAAAAGCTCCTGGACATACTCGAGTTGCGGGGGGTGCCTCTCGAGTTACAACGGGGACCTCACTGACCCGCTCTTTTGGCCTCCAGAAAGGCCAGTCTCCATGCTTGCTGAGAGGGGCCTCTTGGGATTTCTCTCCAGCCGTTGCCGGGGCCTAAAACCTCATGTGGAATTGAGGCCAGAACCTGAGGTGACCTCTCCAGTGCTGACATGGAGCTTGGTGTCTTTCTGGAGGCTCCACAGCGAAGTCAGTCCTCGTCTCGATTGGCAACATGAAGGCAGCTTTCCTCTCGAGCTGGAGCAGCATGGTCAGGCTTCCCGTGGTGTTGATGAAGGAATCTGTGGTTTTTCTTCGAGGCGTTCCCAAGAGGCTTTCCACAGGGCTATCATACGTGCCACGGTAGTGTGAGTCGATCCTCGGCGTGCAAGTCGAGGCAGTGCAGGAAAGTCGGGTTCCTCTGCAGTGGACTGAGATATCTGGGGGACTTTGTGAATGGTGGCACGACCCCTGGAGTTCCTCTCCACTTTCTTGTGGAGAGCGCCTCCTCTTGAGATGAGACGGGAATGCCGGGAATCCTTTCTCGACGAAGCAGGGGAACAAACCCACATCTCGAGCTTCGCCACGGCCACGGGGCTACTTTTTATGTTGACGGGACCCTCAGCGTTCCTCTGGAGTGGAGACGTGTATGTGGGGGAAATTCTTGAGTTCCAGCAAGGGTGTGAAGGACCCTTTCGAAGTTCAAGAGGGAAGGTGTGATTTTCCACGAGACGCCTCAGCAGAAAGGGGCCTCATCGCGACTGGAAGGGAGAACCTCCTGGAGTTTCTCGAATTGCGGAGGGACCCTCTCGAGGTACGGCAGAGACCTCATGGACCCGCTGTTGTGGCCTTAGGCAAGGCCAGTCTCCAGGCGAGTTGGGAGTGGCCTCTCAGGATTCTTCTTCAGTCGATTCTGGGGCCTTAGACCTTGTGTGGAAGCGAGGCCGGAACCTGAGAATTCCTGTCCAGTGCTGACATGGATCGTGGGATACTTCTGGAGGCTCCCCAGGGGAGTCAGTCCTCGTCTCGAATGGGAACATGCACGTCTGCTTTCCTCCCGAGCTGGAGAAGCAGTGTCAGGCTTGCCCTCACGTTGATACAGGGATATGTGGCTTTCCCTCGAGGCTTTCCCACGAGGCTGTCCCACGAAGCTTTCCAACAGGGCTATCACACGTGCCTCTGTGGTGTGAGTCAATACTCGCCATGCCAATCGAGGCAGTGCAGGGGACTCAGGTCCCTCTGCAGTGGACTGAGACATTTGGGGAACTTTGGCAAAGGTGGCAAGACAACTGGAGTTCCTCTCGACTTTCCTGTGGAGAGCTCCTCTTCCTGAGATGCGACGGGAATGCCGAGAATCCTTTCCCGATGAAGCAGGTAGAGGAACCCACACCTCTAGCTACGAGGTGAATACGAAGCTCCTCTGGATCTGGGCGGGACCTTGGGTCTTCCTCTCGAGTGGAGACGGGTGCCGGGGTCCAGCCCCGGTGGATCCAGGGAATTCGAAGTGTGGACGGCGTCGGCATGAGAAAGACTTATTTATTTATTAGTATAAGATTAGATTAGGAAATAACAGTGTAGTAGGAAGATTAAGTAGAGAAAGAGGGTTGAATGGCTTGGATTACACGGAAGACTAATAAGATTCCAGACAAGGAATTTGCATCATCTACGTTGGGCTGCCGGCGCCTGCTTGAATATCTAAGGGTGCCTCGCTTTGGCTCCCTTTCGTTCAGGTCTTAACAGCCAGGGCATGTAAGTAGACATGGAGAGACACCGCGCCCCAGATGTAGATTCAGCCTGAAATTAAAGTAAAGAGACACGGTGGAATCCAGTCCAGCGACTGGCTCAAGTTCTTATTGTTTAGAAGGCCTTATATACCATAGAGATCAATGGGTAACAAAGTTATGCAGCCTTAGCAGTTCAGACTCTTATCAAAACCAGGCTTTTCTCTCTGCATACCTAACTGCATACACAAGTCTTAGGTAATTTACATCATCTTCCAGCCAAAAGGGCCAATCAACATTTTACAGCCTTTTTTCTGATAAGGGTTTGTCAACCAGAAGACTTATTTGTGTTGATCTTCCCAAGGTCTGGTGCCACTCTCAGAAAGCACTAAATAAGGTTGCATTCCTACATATCAAGGACCCAAGAGGAGTGCAGTGATATATAAAAAAAGAAGCAATTAACTCAAATGTCTAGTGTTGCTACATTAAAACTACTATACATCCTTTTCCATATCCCGTTTACTTTGATTAACATCCTCCCAGGTTCCTAAAAGATAAAGAATATGGAGGTCTGGAGGCATTCATTGAGTCAACAGTGAAAACCCACCACCAATATAATTTTTAACTCTTTTAGAAAAGGCTCTGTATCTTTAAGATGCTTTAAGCTTTGTGACTCTCGCGGTTGGGGGGCTGTAAGCAATTCACAAGCTGTAAGAGGTTCCGGGAAACCTGTTAGACAAGGTAGAGAGATTTCAGAGGGGGTTTAATTGGAACATACCTTTCAAATGCAGAAGACTAAAGCCCTGAATTGACTTTTTCCCAGAGAATATCAGAAAAGTGGAAACACAGAGCATAAATGTCGGCAGATTTTTTGTTAGGGTACATGCTTAGGAGTTTCCAGAGGGGCCCCTGAAGTCTGAGCACGCCTTGCGTATGTCAGTTTCCATCCTCATGACCTTGTCACGGGCGGGATTCCTCACACTGGCTCCTGGCAGACAGGTATGTCGGGGAACTGCTTGAGTTGCAGCAAGGGTTTGAAGCACACTTTCGAAGTTCAAGAGGGAAGGTGTGTTTTCCCTGGAGACGCCTCAGCGAAAAAGGGCCTCATCTCGCCTGGAGGGGAAAACCTCCTGGATATTCTCGAGTTACGGCGGGTCCCTCTCAAGTTACGACGGGGACCTCACTGACTCGCTCTTTTGGCCTCAGGAAAGGCCAGGCTCCATGCTTGCTGAGAGGGGCCTACGGGATTCCTCTCCAGCCGTTGCCGGGGCCTAAAACCTCATGTGGAGTTGAGGCCAGAACCTGAGGTGACCTCTCCAGTGCTGACATGGAGCTTGGGGTCTTTCTAGAGGCTCCACAGCGAAGTCAGTCCTCGTCTCGATTGGCAACATGACGGCAGCTTTCCTCTCGAGCTGGAGCAGCATGGTCAGGCTTCCCGTGGTGTTGATGAAGGAATCTGTGGTTTTTCTTCGAGGCGTTCCCAAGAGGCTTTCCACAGGGCTGTCATACGTGCCACGGGAGTGTGAGTCGATCCTCGGCGTGCAAGTCGAGGCAGTGCAGGAAAGTCGGGTTCCTCTGCAGTGGACTGAGATATCTGGGGGACTTTGTGAATGGTGGCACGACCCCTGGAGTTCCTCTCCACTTTCTTGTGGAGAGCGCCTCCTCTTGAGATGAGACGGGAATGCCGGGAATCCTTTCTCGACGAAGCAGGGGAACAAACCCACATCTCGAGCTTCGCCACGGCCACGGGGCTACTTTTTATGTTGACGGGACCCTCAGCGTTCCTCTGGAGTGGAGACGTGTATGTGGGGGAAATTCTTGAGTTCCAGCAAGGGTGTGAAGGACCCTTTCGAAGTTCAAGAGGGAAGGTGTGATTTTCCACGAGACGCCTCAGCAGAAAGGGGCCTCATCGCGACTGGAAGGGAGAACCTCCTGGAGTTTCTCGAATTGCGGAGGGACCCTCTCGAGGTACGGCAGAGACCTCATGGACCCGCTGTTGTGGCCTTAGGCAAGGCCAGTCTCCAGGCGAGTTGGGAGTGGCCTCTCAGGATTCTTCTTCAGTCGATTCTGGGGCCTTAGACCTTGTGTGGAAGCGAGGCCGGAACCTGAGAATTCCTGTCCAGTGCTGACATGGATCGTGGGATACTTCTGGAGGCTCCCCAGGGGAGTCAGTCCTCGTCTCGAATGGGAACATGCACGTCTGCTTTCCTCCCGAGCTGGAGAAGCAGTGTCAGGCTTGCCCTCACGTTGATACAGGGATATGTGGCTTTCCCTCGAGGCTTTCCCACGAGGCTGTCCCACGAAGCTTTCCAACAGGGCTATCACACGTGCCTCTGTGGTGTGAGTCAATACTCGCCATGCCAATCGAGGCAGTGCAGGGGACTCAGGTCCCTCTGCAGTGGACTGAGACATTTGGGGAACTTTGGCAAAGGTGGCAAGACAACTGGAGTTCCTCTCGACTTTCCTGTGGAGAGCTCCTCTTCCTGAGATGCGACGGGAATGCCGAGAATCCTTTCCCGATGAAGCAGGTAGAGGAACCCACACCTCTAGCTACGAGGTGAATACGAAGCTCCTCTGGATCTGGGCGGGACCTTGGGTCTTCCTCTCGAGTGGAGACGGGTGCCGGGGTCCAGCCCCGGTGGATCCAGGGAATTCGAAGTGTGGACGGCGTCGGCATGAGAAAGACTTATTTATTTATTAGTATAAGATTAGATTAGGAAATAACAGTGTAGTAGGAAGATTAAGTAGAGAAAGAGGGTTGAATGGCTTGGATTACACGGAAGACTAATAAGATTCCAGACAAGGAATTTGCATCATCTACGTTGGGCTGCCGGCGCCTGCTTGAATATCTAAGGGTGCCTCGCTTTGGCTCCCTTTCGTTCAGGTCTTAACAGCCAGGGCATGTAAGTAGACATGGAGAGACACCGCGCCCCAGATGTAGATTCAGCCTGAAATTAAAGTAAAGAGACACGGTGGAATCCAGTCCAGCGACTGGCTCAAGTTCTTATTGTTTAGAAGGCCTTATATACCATAGAGATCAATGGGTAACAAAGTTATGCAGCCTTAGCAGTTCAGACTCTTATCAAAACCAGGCTTTTCTCTCTGCATACCTAACTGCATACACAAGTCTTAGGTAATTTACATCATCTTCCAGCCAAAAGGGCCAATCAACATTTTACAGCCTTTTTTCTGATAAGGGTTTGTCAACCAGAAGACTTATTTGTGTTGATCTTCCCAAGGTCTGGTGCCACTCTCAGAAAGCACTAAATAAGGTTGCATTCCTACATATCAAGGACCCAAGAGGAGTGCAGTGATATATAAAAAAAGAAGCAATTAACTCAAATGTCTAGTGTTGCTACATTAAAACTACTATACATCCTTTTCCATATCCCGTTTACTTTGATTAACATCCTCCCAGGTTCCTAAAAGATAAAGAATATGGAGGTCTGGAGGCATTCATTGAGTCAACAGTGAAAACCCACCACCAATATAATTTTTAACTCTTTTAGAAAAGGCTCTGTATCTTTAAGATGCTTTAAGCTTTGTGACTCTCGCGGTTGGGGGGCTGTAAGCAATTCACAAGCTGTAAGAGGTTCCGGGAAACCTGTTAGACAAGGTAGAGAGATTTCAGAGGGGGTTTAATTGGAACATACCTTTCAAATGCAGAAGACTAAAGCCCTGAATTGACTTTTTCCCAGAGAATATCAGAAAAGTGGAAACACAGAGCATAAATGTCGGCAGATTTTTTGTTAGGGTACATGCTTAGGAGTTTCCAGAGGGGCCCCTGAAGTCTGAGCACGCCTTGCGTATGTCAGTTTCCATCCTCATGACCTTGTCACGGGCGGGATTCCTCACACTGGCTCCTGGCAGACAGGTATGTCGGGGAACTGCTTGAGTTGCAGCAAGGGTTTGAAGCACACTTTCGAAGTTCAAGAGGGAAGGTGTGTTTTCCCTGGAGACGCCTCAGCGAAAAAGGGCCTCATCTCGCCTGGAGGGGAAAACCTCCTGGATATTCTCGAGTTACGGCGGGTCCCTCTCAAGTTACGACGGGGACCTCACTGACTCGCTCTTTTGGCCTCAGGAAAGGCCAGGCTCCATGCTTGCTGAGAGGGGCCTACGGGATTCCTCTCCAGCCGTTGCCGGGGCCTAAAACCTCATGTGGAGTTGAGGCCAGAACCTGAGGTGACCTCTCCAGTGCTGACATGGAGCTTGGGGTCTTTCTAGAGGCTCCACAGCGAAGTCAGTCCTCGTCTCGATTGGCAACATGACGGCAGCTTTCCTCTCGAGCTGGAGCAGCATGGTCAGGCTTCCCGTGGTGTTGATGAAGGAATCTGTGGTTTTTCTTCGAGGCGTTCCCAAGAGGCTTTCCACAGGGCTGTCATACGTGCCACGGGAGTGTGAGTCGATCCTCGGCGTGCAAGTCGAGGCAGTGCAGGAAAGTCGGGTTCCTCTGCAGTGGACTGAGATATCTGGGGGACTTTGTGAATGGTGGCACGACCCCTGGAGTTCCTCTCCACTTTCTTGTGGAGAGCGCCTCCTCTTGAGATGCGACGGGAATGCCGGGAATCGTTTGCCGACGAAGGAGGGGAACGAACCCTCATCTCGAGCTACGCGACGGCCACGGTGCTAGTTTTTATGTTGACGGGACCCTCGGGGTTCCTCTGGAGTGGAGACGGGTATGTGGGGGAAATTCTTGAGTTCCAGCAAGGGTGTGAAGGACCCTTTCGAAGTTCAAGAGGGAAGGTGTGATTTGCCACGAGACGCCTCAGCAGAAAGGGGCCTCATCGCGACTGGAGGGGAGAACCTCCTGGAGTTTCTCGACTATGGCGGGTCCCTCTCGAGTTACGACGGAGACCTCATGGACCCGCTCTTGTGGCCTAGGCAAGGCCAGTCTCCATGCGAGTTGGGAGTGGCCTCTCTGGATTCCTCTCCAGTCGATTCCGGGGCCGTAGACCTCGTGTGGAGGCGAGGCCGGAACCTGAGGTTTCCTGTGCAGTGCTGACATGGATCTTGGGATAATTCTGGAGGCTCCCCAGGGGAGTCAGTCCTCGTCTCGAATGGGAACATGCACGTCTGCTTTCCTCCCGAGCTGGAGAAGCAGTGTCAGGCTTGCCCTCACGTTGATACAGGGATATGTGGCTTTCCCTCGAGGCTTTCCCACGAGGCTGTCCCACGAGGCTTTCCAACAGGGCTGTCACACGTGTCTCTGTGGTTTGAGTCCATACTCGCCATGCCAATCGAGGCAGTGCGGGGGAGTCAGGTCCCTCTGCAGTGGACTGAGACATTTGGGGGACTTTGGCAAAGGTGGCAAGACCCCTGGTGTTCCTCTCGACTTTCCTGTGGAGAGCACCTCTTCCTGAGATGTGACGGGAACGCCCTGAATCCTTTCCCGACAAAGCAGGTAGAGGAACCCACACCTCTAGCTACGAGGAGAACACGAAGCTCCTCTGGATGTTTGCGGGACCTTGGGTGTTCCTCTCGAGTGGAGATGGGTATGTCGGGGAACTCCTTGAGTTGCAGCAACGGTTTGAAGGACACTTTCGAAGTTCAAGAGGGAAGGTGTGTTTTCCCTGGAGATGCCTCAGCGAAAAAGGGCCTCATCTCGCCTGGAGGGGAAAAGCTCCTGGACATACTCGAGTTGCGGGGGGTGCCTCTCGAGTTACAACGGGGACCTCACTGACCCGCTCTTTTGGCCTCCAGAAAGGCCGGTCTCCATGCTTGCTGAGAGGGGCCTCTTGGGATTTCTCTCCAGCCGTTGCCGGCGCCTAAAACCTCATGTGGAGTTGAGGCCAGAACCTGAGGTGACCTCTCCAGTGCTGACATGGAGCTTGGTGTCTTTCTGGAAGCTCCACAGCGAAGTCAGTCCTCGTCTCGATTGGCAACATGAAGGCAGCTTTCCTCTCGAGCTGGAGCAGCATTGTCAGGCTTCCCGTGGTGTTGATGAAGGAATCTGTGGTTTTTCTTCGAGGCGTTCCCAAGAGGCTTTCCACAGGGCTATCATACGTGCCACGGTAGTGTGAGTCGATCCTCGGCGTGCAAGTCGAGGCAGTGCAGGAAAGTCGGGTTCCTCTGCAGTGGACTGAGATATCTGGGGGACTTTGTGAATGGTGGCACGACCCCTGGAGTTCCTCTCCACTTTCTTGTGGAGAGCGCCTCCTCTTGAGATGAGACGGGAATGCCGGGAATCCTTTCTCGACGAAGCAGGGGAACAAACCCACATCTCGAGCTTCGCCACGGCCACGGGGCTACTTTTTATGTTGACGGGACCCTCAGCGTTCCTCTGGAGTGGAGACGTGTATGTGGGGGAAATTCTTGAGTTCCAGCAAGGGTGTGAAGGACCCTTTCGAAGTTCAAGAGGGAAGGTGTGATTTTCCACGAGACGCCTCAGCAGAAAGGGGCCTCATCGCGACTGGAAGGGAGAACCTCCTGGAGTTTCTCGACTATGGCGGGTCCCTCTCGAGTTACGACGGAGACCTCATGGACCCGCTCTTGTGGCCTAGGCAAGGCCAGTCTCCATGCGAGTTGGGAGTGGCCTCTCTGGATTCCTCTCCAGTCGATTCCGGGGCCGTAGACCTCGTGTGGAGGCGAGGCCGGAACCTGAGGTTTCCTGTGCAGTGCTGACATGGATCTTGGGATAATTCTGGAGGCTCCCCAGGGGAGTCAGTCCTCGTCTCGAATGGGAACATGCACGTCTGCTTTCCTCCCGAGCTGGAGAAGCAGTGTCAGGCTTGCCCTCACGTTGATACAGGGATATGTGGCTTTCCCTCGAGGCTTTCCCACGAGGCTGTCCCACGAGGCTTTCCAACAGGGCTGTCACACGTGTCTCTGTGGTTTGAGTCCATACTCGCCATGCCAATCGAGGCAGTGCGGGGGAGTCAGGTCCCTCTGCAGTGGACTGAGACATTTGGGGGACTTTGGCAAAGGTGGCAAGACCCCTGGTGTTCCTCTCGACTTTCCTGTGGAGAGCACCTCTTCCTGAGATGTGACGGGAACGCCCTGAATCCTTTCCCGACAAAGCAGGTAGAGGAACCCACACCTCTAGCTACGAGGAGAACACGAAGCTCCTCTGGATGTTTGCGGGACCTTGGGTGTTCCTCTCGAGTGGAGATGGGTATGTCGGGGAACTCCTTGAGTTGCAGCAACGGTTTGAAGGACACTTTCGAAGTTCAAGAGGGAAGGTGTGTTTTCCCTGGAGATGCCTCAGCGAAAAAGGGCCTCATCTCGCCTGGAGGGGAAAAGCTCCTGGACATACTCGAGTTGCGGGGGGTGCCTCTCGAGTTACAACGGGGACCTCACTGACCCGCTCTTTTGGCCTCCAGAAAGGCCAGTCTCCATGCTTGCTGAGAGGGGCCTCTTGGGATTTCTCTCCAGCCGTTGCCGGGGCCTAAAACCTCATGTGGAATTGAGGCCAGAACCTGAGGTGACCTCTCCAGTGCTGACATGGAGCTTGGTGTCTTTCTGGAGGCTCCACAGCGAAGTCAGTCCTCGTCTCGATTGGCAACATGAAGGCAGCTTTCCTCTCGAGCTGGAGCAGCATGGTCAGGCTTCCCGTGGTGTTGATGAAGGAATCTGTGGTTTTTCTTCGAGGCATTCCCAAGAGGCTTTCCACAGGGCTATCATACGTGCCACGGTAGTGTGAGTCGATCCTCGGCGTGCAAGTCGAGGCAGTGCAGGAAAGTCGGGTTCCTCTGCAGTGGACTGAGATATCTGGGGGACTTTGTGAATGGTGGCACGACCCCTGGAGTTCCTCTCCACTTTCTTGTGGAGAGCGCCTCCTCTTGAGATGAGACGGGAATGCCGGGAATCCTTTCTCGACGAAGCAGGGGAACAAACCCACATCTCGAGCTTCGCCACGGCCACGGGGCTACTTTTTATGTTGACGGGACCCTCAGCGTTCCTCTGGAGTGGAGACGTGTATGTGGGGGAAATTCTTGAGTTCCAGCAAGGGTGGGAAGGATCCTTTCGAAGTTCAAGAGGGAAGGTGTGATTTTCCACGAGACGCCTCAGCAGAAAGGGGCCTCATCGCGACTGGAAGGGAGAACCTCCTGGAGTTTCTCGAATTGCGGAGGGACCCTCTCGAGGTACGGCAGAGACCTCATGGACCCGCTGTTGTGGCCTTAGGCAAGGCCAGTCTCCAGGCGAGTTGGGAGTGGCCTCTCAGGATTCTTCTTCAGTCGATTCTGGGGCCTTAGACCTTGTGTGGAAGCGAGGCCGGAACCTGAGAATTCCTGTCCAGTGCTGACATGGATCGTGGGATACTTCTGGAGGCTCCCCAGGGGAGTCAGTCCTCGTCTCGAATGGGAACATGCACGTCTGCTTTCCTCCCGAGCTGGAGAAGCAGTGTCAGGCTTGCCCTCGCGTTGATACAGGGATATGTGGCTTTCCCTCGAGGCTTTCCCACGAGGCTGTCCCACGAGGCTTTCCAACAGGGCTGTCACACGTGTCTCTGTGGTTTGAGTCCATACTCGCCATGCCAATCGAGGCAGTGCGGGGGAGTCAGGTCCCTCTGCAGTGGACTGAGACATTTGGGGGATTTTGGCAAAGGTGGCAAGACCCCTGGAGTTCCTCTCGACTTTCCTGTGGAGAGCACCTCTTCCTGAGATGCGACAGGAACGCCCTGAATCCTTTCCCGACAAAGCAGGTAGAGGAACCCACACCTCTAGCTACGAGGAAAACACGAAGCTCCTCTGGATGTTTGCGGGACCTTGGGTGTTCCTCTCGAGTGGAGATGGGTATGTCGGGGAACTCCTTGAGTTGCAGCAACGGTTTGAAGGACACTTTCGAAGTTCAAGAGGGAAGGTGTGTTTTCCCTGGAGATGCCTCAGCGAAAAAGGGCCTCATCTCGCCTGGAGGGGAAAAGCTCCTGGACATACTCGAGTTGCGGGGGGTGCCTCTCGAGTTACAACGGGGACCTCACTGACCCGCTCTTTTGGCCTCCAGAAAGGCCGGTCTCCATGCTTGCTGAGAGGGGCCTCTTGGGATTTCTCTCCAGCCGTTGCCGGCGCCTAAAACCTCATGTGGAGTTGAGGCCAGAACCTGAGGTGACCTCTCCAGTGCTGACATGGAGCTTGGTGTCTTTCTGGAAGCTCCACAGCGAAGTCAGTCCTCGTCTCGATTGGCAACATGAAGGCAGCTTTCCTCTCGAGCTGGAGCAGCATTGTCAGGCTTCCCGTGGTGTTGATGAAGGAATCTGTGGTTTTTCTTCGAGGCGTTCCCACGAGGCTTTCCCACAGGGCTGTCAGAGATGCCACGGTGGTGTGAGTCGATCCTCGGCGTGCAAGTCGAGGCAGTGCAGGAAAGTCGGGTTCCTCTGCAGTGGACTGAGATAATGGGGAACTTTTTCAATGGTGGCACGACTCCTGGAGTTCCTCTCCACGTTCTTGTGGAGAGCGCCTCCTCTTGAGATACGACGGGAACCCTGGGAATCATTTCCCAAAGAAGCAGGGGAATGAACCCTCATCACGAGATTGCGAAGGCCACGGGACTCCTCTATGTTGATGGGACCCTCAGGGTTCCTCTGGAGTGGAGACGGTATGTGGCGGAAATTCTTGAGTTCCAGCAGGGGTGTGAAGGACCCTTTCGAAGTTCAAGAGAGAAGGTGTGATTTGCCTCGAGTCGCCTCAGCAGAAAGGGGCCTCATCGCGACTGGAGGGGAGAACCTCCTGGAGTGTAGTGACTTGCAGCGGGTCCCTCTCGAGTTAGGACAGAGACCTCATGGACCCGCTCTTGTGGCCTTAGGCAAGGCCAGTCTCCATGCGAGTTGGGAGTGGCCTCTCGGGATTCCTCTCCAGTCGATGCCAGAGCCTTAGACCTCATGTGGATGTGAGGCCGGAACCTGAGGATTCCTCGCCATGCCAATCGAGGCAGTGCAGGGGACTCACATCCCTCTGCAGTCGACTGAGACATTTGGGGGAATTTGGCAAATGTGGCAAGACCCCTGGAGTTCCTCTCGAGTTTCCTGTGGAGAGCACCTCTTCCTGAGATGCGACGGGAACGCCAAGAATCCTTTCCCGAAGAAGCAGGCAGAGGAACCCTCACCTCTAGCTACGAGGAGAACACGAAGCTCCTCTGGATGTGGCCGGAACCTTGGGTGTTCCTCTGGAGTGGAGCCGGGTATGTTGGGGAACTCCATGAGTTGCAGCAAGGGTTTGAAGGACACTTTCGAAGTTCAAGAGGGAAGGTGTGTTTTCCCTGGAGATGCCTCAGCGAAAAAGGGCCTCATCTCGCCTGGAGGGGAAAACCTCCTGGATATTCTCGAGTTGCAGAGGGTCCCTCTCGAGTTACGACGAGGACCTCACTGACCCGCTCTTTTGGCCTCAGGAAAGGCCAGTCTCCATGCTTGCTGAGAGGGGCCTCTCGGGATTCCTCTCCAGCCGTTGTCGGGGCCTAAAACCTCATGTGAAGTTGAGGCCAGAACCTGAGGTGACCTCTCCAGTGCTGACATAGAGCTTGGGGTCTTTCTGGAGGCTCCACAGGGAAGTCAGTCCTTGTCTCAATTGGAAATATGACGGCAGCTTTCCTTTCGAGCTGGAGCAGCATTGTCAGGCTTCCCGTGGTTTTGTTGAAGGAACCTGTGGTTTTTCCTCGTAGCGTTCCCACGAGGCTTTCCCACAGGGCTGTCATACGTTCCACGGTGGTGTGAGTCGATCCTCGGCGTGCCAGTCGAGGCAGTGCAGGAAAGTCGGGTTCCTCTGCAGTGGACTGAGATATCTGGGGGACTTTGTGAATGGTGGCACGACCCCTGGAGTTCCTCTCCACTTTCTTGTGGAGAGCGCCTCCTCTTGAGATGCGACGGGAACGCCGGGAATCCTTTCTCGACAAAGCAGGGGAACGAACCCTCATCTCGAGCTTCGCGTCTCCACGGGGTTCCTCTTTATGTTGACGGGACCCTCGGTGTTCCTCTGAGGTGGAGACGGGTATGTGGGGGAAATTCTTGTGTTCCGGCAAGTGTGTGAAGGACCCTTTCGAAGTTCAAGTGGGAAGGTGTGATTTGCCTTGAGTCGCCTCAGCAGAAAGGGGCCTCATCGCGACTGGAGGGGAGAACCTCCTGGAGTTTCATGACTTGCGGCGGGTCCCTCTCGAGTTACGACGGAGACCTCATGGACCCGCTCTTGTCGCCTTAGGCAAGGCCAGTCTCCATGCGAGTGGGGAGTGTCCTCTCGCGATTCCTCTCCAGTTGATTCCGGGGCCTTAGACCACGAGTGGAGGCGAGGCCGTATCCTGAGGATTCCTGTCCAGTGCTGACATGGATCTTGGGGTACTTCTCGAGGCTCCACAGGGGGTCAGTCCTCGTCTCGAATGGGGACATGCACGTCTGCTTTCCTCCCGAGCTGGAGCAGCAGTGTCAGGCTTCCCGTCGCGTTGATACAGGGATCTGTGGCTCTCCCTCGAGGCTTTCCCACCGGGTTGTCACAAGTGCCACCGTGGTGTGAGTCGATACTCAGCGTGCAAATCGACACAGTGAATGGCAATCAGGTTCCTCTGGAGTGGACTACAACTGGGAGAATTTTGAATGGTGGCACGACCCCCGGAGTGCACCTCGACTTTCCTGTGGAGAGCGCCTCCTCTTGAGATTCAACGGAAATGCCGGGAATTCTTTCCCGACGAAACAGGGAAAGGAACCGTCACCTCGAGGTACAAGTCGGAAATGGGGCTCCTCTTAATGATGCTGGGACCCTCGGGGTTCCCCTCGAGTGGAGACAGTTATGTCGGGGAACTTGCTGAGTTGCAGTAAGGGTGTGAATGACATTTTGGAAGTTCAAGCGGGTAGGTGTGATTTCCCTCGAGACGCCTCAATGGAAAAAGGCCTCATCTCGCCTGGAGGGGAAAACCTTCTGGATATTCTCGAGTTTCTGCGGGGCCCTCTCGAGTTATGACCCGGACCTCAGTGACCCACTATTTTGGCCTCAGGAAAGGCCAGTCTCCATGAGAGTTGCTAGGGGCCTCTCGGGATTCCTCTCCAGTCGTTGCCGTTGCCTAAAACCTCGTGTGAATTTCAGACCGGAACCTTAGATTTCCTCTCCAGTCAGACATGGATCTTGGGGTATTTCTGGAGGCCCCATATGGGAGTCAGTCCTCGTCTCGTATGGGGACATGCACGTCCCCTTTCCTCCCGAGATGGAGCAGCAGTGTCAGGCTTCTCGGCACGTTGATACAGCGATCTGTCACTTTCCCTCGAGGCTTTCGCATGAAGCTTTCCCACAGGGCTCTCACGAGTGTCACCATGGTGTGAGTCGATCCTCGGGATGCAAGTAGAGACAGTGAAGACAGTTCAGGTTCTTCTGGAGTGGACTGAGATATTTGGGGGATTTTGGGAATTGTGGTACGACCCTTGGATTTCCTCTAGACTTTTCTGTAGAGAGCGCCATCTCTTTAGAAGCGACGGGAATGCAGGGAATCCTTTCCCAAAGAAGCATGGAATGGAACCCTCAGCTCGAACTACGAGGCTGAAACAGGGTTCATGTTGATGCTGATGGTACCCTCTGTGTTCCTCTCTGGTGGACACTTCTATGTCGGGGAACTTCATGAGTTGCAGCCAGGGTGTGAAGGACCCTTTCGAAGTCCAAGAGGGAAGGTGTGATTTGCCTTGGGACGTCTCAGCGGAAAAGGGCCGCCTCTCGCCTGGAAGGGAGAAGCTCCTGTACTTTCTCGAGTTGTTGTGTGTCCCACTCTTGTTGCCATGGGGACCTCAGGGACCCGCTCTTTTGGCCTCAGGCAAGGCCAGTCTCCCTGCGAGTTGCTAAGTGCCTCTAGGGATTCCTCTCCAGTCGGTGCCGGGACCTAGACCTCATGTGGTGTCAGGCCCGGAACCTGAGGATTCCGCTCCAGCGCTGACAAGGAACTTGGGGTACTTCTGAAGGCTCCACAGGGGAGTCAGTCTTCGTCTTGAGAGGGTACATACACGTCTGCTTTCCTCCCGAGCTGGAGTAGCATTGTCAGGCTTCACGTCGCATTGATACAGGGATCTGTGGCTTTAACTCGAGGTTTTCCCACAGGGCTGTCACAAGTGCCTCCATGGTGCGAGTCAATACTCGGCATGAAATTCGAGGCAGTGCAGGGAAATCAGGATCCTTTGGAGTGGACTGAGACATTTGAGGGACTTTGGAAATGGTGGCATGACACTTGGAGTTCGTAGTGACTTTCCTGTGGAGAGTGCCTCCTCTTGAGATGCGACAGGAACGCCGGGGATCCTCTCCTGACGAATCAGGCAAAGGAACCCTCATCTCAATCTTCGAGGTGGAAATGTGGCTCCAGTAGATGTTGGCGGGACCCTCGGTGTTCCTCTTGAGTGGAGACGGGTATGACGGGGAATTTCTTGATTTGCTGCAAGGGTGTGTAGGACCCTCTGGAACTTCAAGAGGGAAGCTGTGATTTGCCCCATGAAGCCTCATTGGAAAGGGCCTCCTTTCGCCTGGAGGAGCACACCTCCTGGATTTTCTCAAGTTACGGCAGGTCCTTCTAGAGTTACGGCGGGTCCTTCTCGAGTTACGAAGGGAACATCTGCGACCCACTATTGTGGCCTCAGGCAAAACCAGTCTCCATGCGAGTTGTGAAGGGTTTCTCGCGATTCCTCTCCAGTCGTTGCCGGGGCCTAAAACCTCATGTGGAGTTGAGGCCGGAACCTGAGATGACCTTTCCAGTGCTGACATGGAGCTTGGGGACTTTCTGGAGGCTCCACAGGGAAGTCAGTCCTCGTCTCGGTTGGGAACATGCACGTCCGATTTCCTATCGAGCTGGAGCAGCATTGTCAGGCTTCCCGGGGTGTTGACGAAGGAATCTTTGGTTTTTCCTCGAAGCGTTCCCACGAGGCTTTACTACAGGACTGTCATACGTGCCATGGTGGTGTGAGTCGGACCTCGGCCTGCAAGTCGAGGCGGTGCAGCAAAGTCGGGTTCAGCTGCAGCGGACTGAGATATCTGGGGGACTTTGTGAATGGTGGCACGACCCCTGGAGTTCCTCTCAACTTTCTTGTGGAGAGCGCCTCCTCTTCAGTTGCGACGAGAACGCCCGGAATCCTTTCTGGTCGAAGCAGGGAAACGAACCCTCAGCTCGAGTTTTGCGTTGGCAACGGGGCTACTCTTAATCTTGACGGGACCTCGGTGTTCCTCTGGAGTGGAGCCGGGTATGTTGGGGAAATTCTTGAGTTCCAGCAAGGGTGTGCAGGACCCTTCCGAAGTTCAGGAGGGAAGGTGTGATTTTCCTCGAGACGCCTCAAAGGAAAGGGGCTTCATCTCGACTGGAGGGGAGAATCTCCTTGAGTTTCTCGACTTGCGGCGGGTCCGTCTCGAGTTACGATGGAGAACTCACGGACCCTGTCTTGTGGCGTTAGGCAAGGCCAGTCTCTATGCGAGTTGGGAGTGGCCTCTCGGGATTCCTCTCCAGTCGTTTCAGGGGCTTAAGACGTCGTGTGTGTTCGAGGCCGGAACCTGAGGATTCCTGTCCAGCACTGACATGGATCTTGGGATACTTCTGGTGGCTCACCAGGGGAGTCAGTCCCCGTCTCGAATGGGAACATGCACGTCCGCTTTCCTCCCGAGCGGGAGAAGCAGTGTCAGGCTTCCAATCGCCTTGATACAAGGATATGTGGCTTTCCTTCGAGGCTATCCAACCGGGCTGTCACACGTGCCACTGTGGTGTGAGTCAATACTCGCCATGCAAATCGAGGGAGTGCAGGGGAATCAGGTTCCTCTGCAGTGGACTGAGACATTTGGGGGACTTTGGCCAAGGTGACAAGACCCCTGGAGTTCCTCTCTACGTTCCTGTGGAGAGCACCTCTTCCTGAGATGCGACGGGAATGCCGAGAATCCTTTCTCGACGAAGCAGGTATCGGAAACCCCAGCTTTAGCTACGAGGCGAAATCGAAGCTCATCTTAATGTGGGCGGGACCTTTGGTGTTCCTCTCGAGGGGACACAGGTATGTCGGGGAACTCCTTGAGTTGAAGCAATGGTTTGAATGACACTTTCGAAGTTCAAGAGGGAAGGTTTGATTTCCCTCAAGACACCCCAGCAAAAAAAGATCCTCATCTCGCCTGGAGGGGAAAACCTTCTGGATATTCTCGAGTTGTGGCAGGTCCCTCTCGAGTTACGATGGGGACCTCAGTGAGCCGCTCTTTTGGCCTCAGGAAAGGCCAGACTCCATGCGAGTGGCGAGGGGCCTCTCGGGATTCCTCTCCAGTCGTTGCCGGTGCCTAAAACCTCATGTGGAGTTGAGTCCAGAACCTGAGGTGACCTCTCCAGTGCACACATGGAGCTTGTGGTCTTTCTGGAGGCTCCACAGGGAAGTCAGTCCTGGTCTCGATTGGGAACATGCAAGTCCGCTTTCCTCTCGAGCTGGAGCAGCATTGTCAGGCTTCCCGTGGTGTTGATGAAGGAATCTTTGGTTTTTCCTCGAAGTGTTCCCACGACGCTTTCCCACAGGGCTGTCATACGTGCCACAGTGGTGTGAGTCTATTCTCGGAGTGCAAGTCGAGGCAGTGCAGGAAAGTCGGGTTCCTCTGCAGCGGACTGAGATATCTGGGGGACTTTGTGAATGGTGGCACGACCCCTGGAGTTCCTCTCAACTTTCTTGTGGAGAGCGCCTCCTCTTGAGATGCGACGGGAACGCCAGGAATCCTTTCCCGATGAAGCAGGCAAACGATCCTTCATCTCGAGCTTCGCAACGGCAACAGGGCTACTCTTTATGTTGACGGGACCCTCGGTGATCCTCCGGATTGGAAGCGGGTGTGTGGGGGAAATTCCTGAGTTCCAGCAAGGGTGTGAAGGACCCTTCCGAAGTTCAGGAGGGAAGGTGTGATTTGCCTCGAGACGCCTCAGCGGAAAGGGGCCTCATCTCGACTGGAAGGGAGAACTTCCTGGAGTTACTTGACTTTCAGCGGGTCCCTCTGGAGTTACGAGGGAGACCTCATGGACCCGATCTTGTGGCCTTAGGCAGGGCCAGTCTCCATGGGAGTTGGGAGTGGCCTCTTGGGATTCCTCTCCAGTCTATTAGGGGGCCTAAGACCTCATGTGGAGTCGAGACCTGAACCTGAGGATTTCTGTCCAGTGCTGACATGGATCTTGGGATACTTCTGGAGGCTCCCCCGGGGAGTCAGTCATCGTCTCGAATGGGACCATGCACGTCCGCTTTCCTCCCGAGCTGGAGAAGCAGGGTCAGGATTCCCGTCGCGTTGATACAGGGATATGTGGCTTTCCCTCGGAGCTTTTCCACGAGGCTTTCCCTCGAGGCTTTCTAACAGGGCTATCACACGTTCCACTGTGGTGTGAGTCAGTACTCGACATAAAATTCGAGGCAATGCAGGGAAATCAGGATCCTTTGTAGTAGACTGAGATATTTGGGGGACTTAGGGAATGGTGGCATGACCCTTGACGTTCCTAGCGACTTTCCTGCGGAGAGTGCCTCCTCTTGAGATGCATCGAGAACACCGGGAATCCTTTCGCGATGAAGCAGGCAAAGGAACCCTCATCTCGAGCTACGAGGCGAAAACTGGGCTCCACTTGATGTTGGCGGGAACCTAGGTGTTCCTCTCGAGTGAAAATGGGTATGTCGGGGAACTTCTTGAGTTGCAGCAAGGGCGTGAAGGACCCTTTGGAACTTCAAGAGTGAAGCTGTGATTTGCCCCGTGATGCCTCATTGGAAAAGGGCCTCCTTTCGCCTGGAGGAGAGAACCTCCTGGACTTTCTCGAGTTACGGTGGGTCCTTCTCGAGTTACGACGGGATCCTCAGGGACCCGCTCTTGTGTCCTCAGGCAAGGCCAGTCTCCATGCGAGTTGTTAAGGGTTTCTCGCGATGACTCTCCAGTCGGTGCCGGGGCCTACGACCTCGTATGGAGTCTAGGCCGGAACTTGAGGATTCCTCTCCAGTGCTGACATGGATCTTGGGCTACTTCTGGAGGCTCCACAGGGGGTCAGTCCTCATCTCCAAAAGGGACATGCACGTCCGCTTTCCTCTGGAGCTGGAGCAGCAGTGTCAGGCTTCCCGTCGCGTTGTACAGGGATCTGTGGCTTTCCCTTGAGGCTTTCCCACAGGGTGGTCACAAGTGCCACCGTGGTGTGAGTCGATACTCGGCGTGCAAGTCGACGCTGTGCATAGAAATCAGGTTCCTTTGGAGTGGACTGAGACATTTGGGGGTCTTTGGGAATGTTGTCACGACCCCAGGAGTGCCCTGCGACATTCCTGTGGAGAGCACCTCCTCTTGAGATTCGACGGGATTGCCGGGAATTCTTTCCCGACGAAGCATGGAAAGGAACCCTCACCTCGAACTACAAGTCTGAAACGGGGCTCCTCTTAATGATACCGGTACCCTTGGTGTTCCTCTCGAGTCGAGAGAGGTATGTCGGGGAACTTCCTGAGTTGCCATAAGGATGTGAAAGACCTTTTGAAAGTTCAAGAGGGAAGGTGTGATTTCCCTCGAGACGCCTCAGAGGAAAAGGGCCTAATTTCGCCTGGAGAGGAGAACCTTCTGGATTTTCTCAAGTTGCGGCGGGTACATCTGGATTTACGACGGGGACATCGGGAACCCGCCCTTGTGGCTGAGGTAAGGCCAGTCTCCATGCGAGATTCGAAGGTCCTCTTCAGATTCCACTCCAGTCAATCCCGCGGTCTAGACCTCGTGTGGAGTCGAAGCTGGAACCTGAGGATTCCTCCCCAGTCCTGAGATGGTGCTTGGGATAATTCTGGAGGCTACAAGGGGGTCAGTCTTCGTCTCGCGTGGGGACATGCATATCCGCTTTCCTCCCGAGCTGGAGCAGCAGTGTCAGGCTTTCAGTCCCATTAAAACAGGGATCGGTGGCTGTCCCTCGAGGCTTTCCCATGAGACTTTCCAAAGGTGTGGCACACGTGCCACTGTGGTGTGACTCAATACTGGCCATGCAAATCGAGGCAGTGCAGGGAAATCAGGTTCCTCTTTAGTGGAATGAGACATTTGGGGGACTTTGGGAAAGGTGGCAAGACTCCTGGAGTTCCTCTCGACTTTCCTGTGCAGAGCACCTCTTCCTAAGATGCGACGGCAACGCCGGGAATCCTTTCCCGAAGAAGCAGGTTTAGGAACCCACACCTCTAGCCTCGAGACGAAAAGGAAGCTCCTCTTGCTGTTGGCGGGAACTTCGGTGTTCCTCTCGAGCGGAGACAGGTATGTTGGGGAAAATACTTGAGTTGAAGCAAGGGTTTGAAGGACTTTTTCGAAGTTCAGGAGGGTAGGTGTGATTTCCCTCGAGACGCCTCAGCGGAAAAGGGCCTCATCTCACCTGGAGGGGAAAACATCCTGGATATTCTAGAGTTGCGGTGGGTCCCTCTCGAGTTACGATGGGGACCTCACTGACCCGCTCTTTTGGCCTCAGGAAAGGCCAGTCTCCATGCGAGTTGTGAGGGGCCTCTCGGGATTCCTCTCCAGTCGTTGCCGGGGCATAAAACCTCATGTGGAGTTGAGGCCGGAACCTGAGGTGATCTCTCCAGTGCTGACATGGAGCTTGGGGTCTTTCTGGAGGCTCTACAGGGAAGTCAGTCCTCGTCTCGATTGGGAACATGCACGTCCGCTATCCTCTCGAGCTGGAGCAGCATTGTCAGGCTTCCCGTGGTGTTGATCAAGGAATCTCAGGTCTTTCATAGAAGCGTTCCCACAAGGCTTTCCCACAGGGCTGTCATACATGCCACGGTGGAGTGAGTCGATACACCGCGTGCAAGTCCAAGCAGTTAAGGAAAGTCGGGTTCCTCTGCAGCGGACTGAGATATCTGGGGGACTTTGTGAATGGTGGCACGACTCCAGGAGTTCCTCTCAACTTCTTGTGGAGAGCGCCTCCTCTTGAGATGCGACGGGAACGC
Source organism: Damaliscus lunatus (assembly GCA_006408505.1). Taxonomy (NCBI): domain Eukaryota; kingdom Metazoa; phylum Chordata; class Mammalia; order Artiodactyla; family Bovidae; genus Damaliscus; species Damaliscus lunatus. The sequence goes on from SJXP01003565.1 coordinate 60,516, forward strand.
CGGGAATCCTTTGCCGACGAAGCAGGGAAACGAACCCTCATCTGGAGCTTCGCGACGGCAATAGGGCTACTCTTCATGTTGACGGGACCCTCGGTGTTCCTCTGTAGTGGAGACGGGTATGTGGGGGAAATTCTTGAATTCCAGAAAGGGTGTGAAGGACCCTTCCAAAGTTCAGGAGGGAAGTTGTGATTTGCCTCGAGATGCCACAGCGGAAATGGGCCTCATCTCGACTGGAGGGGAGATCATCCTGGAGTTTCTCAACTTGCGGCGGGTCCCTCCATAGTTACGATGGAGACTTCATGGACCCACTCTTGTGGCCTTAGGCAAGGCCAGTCTCCATGCGAGTTTGGAGTGGCCCCTCGGGATTCCTCTCCAGTCGATTCGGGGGCCTAAGACCTTGTGTGGAGTAGAGGCCGAAACCTGAGGTTTCCTGTCCAGTGCTGACATGGATCTTGAGATACTTCTGGAGGCTCCCCAGGGGAGTCAGTCCTCCTCTCGAATGGGAACATGCACGTCCGCTTTCCTCCCGAGCTGGAGAAGCAGTGTCAGGCTTCCCGTCACGTTGATACAGGGATATGTGGCTTTCTCTCGAGGCTTTCCCACGAGGCTTTCCAACAGAGCTGTCACACGTGTCATTGTGGTGTGAGGCAATACTCGCCATGCAAATCGTGGCAGTGCAGGGGAATCAGGTTCCTCTGCAGTGGACTGAGACATTTGGGGACTTTGGCCAAGGTGGCAAGACCCCTGGAATTCCTCTCGACTTTCCTGTGGAGAGCACCTCTTGCTGAGATGCGACAGGAACTCCAAGAATCCTTTCCCGACGAAGCAGGTGTAGGAAGCCTCAGCTCCAGCTACGAGGTGAAAATGAAGCTGCTCTTCATGTTGCCGGGACCTTCGGTGTTCCTCTCGTGTGGAGACGGGTATGTCAGGGAACTCCTTGAGTTGCAGCAAGGGTTTGAAGGACACTTTCGAAGTTCAAGAGGGAAGGTGTGATTTCCCTCCAGACGCCTCAGCGAAAAAGCACCTCATCTCGCCTGAGGGGAAAACATCCTGGATATTCTCGAGTTGCAGCGGGTCCCTCTCGAGTTACGACAGCGACCTCTCTGACCCACTCTTTTGGCCTCAGGAAAGGCCAGTTTCCATCCGAGTTGTGAAGGGCCTCTCGGGTTTCCGCTCCAGTCGTTGCCGGGGCTTAAAACCTCATGTGGAGTTGAAGCCGGACCCTGAGGTGACCTCGCCAGTGCTGACATGGAACTCGGGATCTTTCTGGAGGCTCCACAGGGACGTCAGTCCTAGTCTCGATTGGGAACATGCACGTCCATATTCCTCTCGAGCTGGAGCAGCATTGTCAGGCTTCCCGTGGTGTTGATGAAGGAAAATGTGGTTTTTCCTCGAAGCATTCCCACGAGGCTTTCCCACAGGGCTGTCATACATGCCACGGTGGTTTGAGTCGATACTCGGCGGCAAGTCGAGGCAGTGCAGGATAGTCGGGTTCCTCTGCAGCGGACTGAGTTATCTGGGGGACATTGTGAATGGTGGCACGAACCCTGGAGTTCCTCTCAACTTACTTTTGGAGAGCGCCTCCTCTTGAGGTGCGATGGGAACGCCTGTAATCCTTTGCCGACGAAGCAGGGAAATGAACCTTCACCTCGAGCTTAGCGATGGCAACAGGGCTACTCTTTATGTTGACGAGACCCTCGGTGTTACTCTGGAGTGGAGACGGATATGTGGGGGAAATTCTTGAGTTCCCGCAAGGGTGTGAACGACCCTTACGACGTTCAGGAGGGAAGGTGTGATAATCCTCCAGACGCCTCAGCGGAAAGGGGCCTCATCTCGACTGGACGGGAGAACCTCCTGGACTTTCTCGACTTGCGGCGGGTCCCTCTCGAGTTACGACGGGGACCTCACTGACCCGCTCTTTTGGCCTCAGGAAAGGCCAATCTCCATCCGAGTTGCGAGGGGCCTCTCGGGATTCCTCTCCAGTCGTTGCCGGGGCGCAAAACCTCATGCGGAGTTGAGGCCGGACCCTGAGGATTCCTGTCCAGTGCTGACATGGATCTTGGGATACATCTGGAGGCTCCCCAGGGGAGTCAGTCCTCGTCTCCAATGGGAACGTGCACGTCCGCTTTCCTCCCGAGCTGGAGAAGCAGTGTCAGGCTTCCCGTCACGTTAATACAGGGATATGTGGCTTTCCCTCTAGGCTTTCCCACGAGGCTATCCAACAGGGCTGTCACACGTGCCACTGTGGTGTCAGTCAATACTCGCCATGCAAATCGCGGCAGTGCAGAGGACTCAGGTTCCTCTGCAGTGGACTGAGATATTTGGGGGATTTTGGTCAAGGTGGCAAGACCCCTGGAGTTCCTCTCGACTTTCCTGTGGAGAGTAGCTCTTCCTGAGATGCGATGGGAACGCCGAGAATCCTTTCCCAACGAAGCAGGGAGAAGAACCCTCAGCTCTTGCTACGAGGCGAAATCAAAGCTCCTTTGATGTGGGCAGGACCATCGGTGTTCCTCTCGAGTGGAGTCGGGTATGTCGGGGAACACCTAGAGTTACAGCAAGAGTTTGAAGGACACTTTCGAAGTTCAAGACGGAAGGTGTGATTTCCCTCGAGCCGCCTCAGCGAAAAAGGGCCTCATCCCGCCTGGAGGGGAAAATCTCCTGGATATTCTCGAGTTGCGGCGGGTCCCTCTCGAGTTACGACGGGGACCCATCTGAGCCACTGTTGGCCTCAGGAAAGGCCAGTCTCCATCCGAGGTGCGAGGTGCCTCTCGGGATTCCTCCCCAGTCGTTGCCCGGGCCTAAAACCTCATGTGGAGTTGAGGCCGGAACCTGAGGTGACCTCGCCAGTGCTGACATGGAACTTGGGCTCTTTCAGGAGGCTCCACAGGGAAGTCAATCCTTGTATCGATTGGGAACATGCACGTCCGCTTCCCCCTGAGCTGGAGAAGCAGTGTCAGGCTTCCCATCGCGTTGATACAGGGATATGTGGCTTTCCAGGAGGCTTTCCCACAAGGCTCTCCTACAGGGCTATCACACGTGTCACTATGGTGTGAGTCAATATTCGCCATGCAAATTGAGGCAGTGCAGGGGAATCAGGTTCCTCTGCAGTGGACTGAGACATTTGGGGACTTTGTCCAAGGTGGCAAGACCCATGGAGTTCCTCTCGATGTTCCTGTGGAGAGCACCTCTTCCTGAGATACGACGGGAACGCCGAGAATCCTTTCCCGACGAAGCAGGTATAGGAACCCTCAGCTCTAGCTATGAGGCGAAAACGAAACTCCTCTTGATGTGGGCGGGACCTTCGGTGTTCCTCTCGAGTGGGGACGGGTATGTCGGGGAACACCTAGAGTTACAGCAAGGGTTTAAAGGATAGTTTCAAAGTTCAAGATGGAAGGTGTGATTTCCCTCAAGACACCTCAGCAAAAAAGGGCCTCATCTCGCCAGAGGGGAAAACCTCCTGGATATTCTTGAATTGCGGCGGGTCCCTCTCGAGTTACGACGGGGACCTCACTGACCCGCTCTTTTGGCCTCAGGAAAGGCCAGTCTCCATGCGAATTTTGAGAGGCCTCTCGGGATTCCTCTCCAGTCGTTGCTAGGGCCTAAAACCTCATGTGGAGTTGAGGCCTGAACCCCAGGTGAACACTCCATGCTGACATGGAGCTTGGGGTCTTTCTGGAGGCTCCACACGGAAGTCATTCCTCGTCTCGATTGGGTAATTGCACGTCCATATTCCTCTCGAGCTGGAGCAGCATTGTCAGGCTTCCCGTGGTGTTGATGAAGGAATCTGAGGTTTTTCCTCGAAGCGTTTTCAGGAGGCTTTCCCACAGGGCTGTCATACGTGCCACGGTGGTGTGAGTGGATACTCGGCATGCAAGTCGAGGCAGTGAAGGAAAGTCGGGTTCCTGTGCAGCGGCCTGGGTTATCTGGGGGACTTTGTGAATGGTGGCACGAACACTGGAGTCCTCTCAACTTTCTTGTGGAGAGCGCCTCCTTTTGAGATGCGACGGGAACGCCGGGAATCCTTTGCCAACGAAGCAGGGAAACGAACCCTCCTCTCGAGCTTCGCGACGGCAACGGGGCTACTCTTTATGTTGATGGGACCCTCGGTGTTCCTCTGGAGTGGAGACGGGTATATGAGGGAAATTCTTGAGTTCCAGCAAGGGTGTGAACGACCCTTACGAAGTTCAGGAGAGAAGGTGTGATTTGCCTCGAGACGCCTCATCGGAAAGGGGCCTCATCTCGACTGGACGGGAGGAACTCCTGGACTTTCTCGACTTGCGGCGGCTCCCTCTTGAGTTACGACGGGGACGTCACTGACCCGCTCTTTTGGCCTCAGGAAAGGCCAATCTCCATGCGAGTTGCGAGGGGCCTCTCGGGATTCCTCTCCAGTCGTTGCCGGGGCCTAAAACCTCATGTGGAGTTGAGGCCGGAACCTGAGGTGATATCTCCAGTGCTGACATGGAGCATGGGGATTTTCTGGAGGCTCCACAGGGAAGTCAGTCCTCGTCTCGATTGGGAACATGCACGTCCGCTTTCCTCTCGAGCTGGGGCACCATTGTACTTCTTCCCGTGGTGTTGATGAAGGAATCTATGGTCTTTCCTTGAAGCGTTCCCACGAGGCTTTCCCACAGGGCTGTCATACGTGCCACGGTGGTGTGAGTCGATACTCGGCNAAAACCTCCTGGATATTCTTGAATTGCGGCGGGTCCCTCTCGAGTTACGACGGGGACCTCACTGACCCGCTCTTTTGGCCTCAGGAAAGGCCAGTCTCCATGCGAATTTTGAGAGGCCTCTCGGGATTCCTCTCCAGTCGTTGCTAGGGCCTAAAACCTCATGTGGAGTTGAGGCCTGAACCCCAGGTGAACACTCCATGCTGACATGGAGCTTGGGGTCTTTCTGGAGGCTCCACACGGAAGTCATTCCTCGTCTCGATTGGGTAATTGCACGTCCATATTCCTCTCGAGCTGGAGCAGCATTGTCAGGCTTCCCGTGGTGTTGATGAAGGAATCTGAGGTTTTTCCTCGAAGCGTTTTCAGGAGGCTTTCCCACAGGGCTGTCATACGTGCCACGGTGGTGTGAGTGGATACTCGGCATGCAAGTCGAGGCAGTGAAGGAAAGTCGGGTTCCTGTGCAGCGGCCTGGGTTATCTGGGGGACTTTGTGAATGGTGGCACGAACACTGGAGTCCTCTCAACTTTCTTGTGGAGAGCGCCTCCTTTTGAGATGCGACGGGAACGCCGGGAATCCTTTGCCAACGAAGCAGGGAAACGAACCCTCCTCTCGAGCTTCGCGACGGCAACGGGGCTACTCTTTATGTTGATGGGACCCTCGGTGTTCCTCTGGAGTGGAGACGGGTATATGAGGGAAATTCTTGAGTTCCAGCAAGGGTGTGAACGACCCTTACGAAGTTCAGGAGAGAAGGTGTGATTTGCCTCGAGACGCCTCATCGGAAAGGGGCCTCATCTCGACTGGACGGGAGGAACTCCTGGACTTTCTCGACTTGCGGCGGCTCCCTCTTGAGTTACGACGGGGACGTCACTGACCCGCTCTTTTGGCCTCAGGAAAGGCCAATCTCCATGCGAGTTGCGAGGGGCCTCTCGGGATTCCTCTCCAGTCGTTGCCGGGGCCTAAAACCTCATGTGGAGTTGAGGCCGGAACCTGAGGTGATATCTCCAGTGCTGACATGGAGCATGGGGATTTTCTGGAGGCTCCACAGGGAAGTCAGTCCTCGTCTCGATTGGGAACATGCACGTCCGCTTTCCTCTCGAGCTGGGGCACCATTGTACTTCTTCCCGTGGTGTTGATGAAGGAATCTATGGTCTTTCCTTGAAGCGTTCCCACGAGGCTTTCCCACAGGGCTGTCATACGTGCCACGGTGGTGTGAGTCGATACTCGGCGTGCAAGTCGAGGCAGTGCCGGAAAGTCGGGTTCCTCTGCATTGGACTGAGATATCTGGGGGAGTTTATGAATGGTGGCATGACCCCTGGAGATCCTCTCAACTTTCTTGTGGCGAGCACCTCCTCTTGAGATGAGACAGGAATGCCGGGAATCCTTTCCCGACCAAGCAGGGAACGGAACCCTCATCTCGAGCTTTGCGACGCCAAAGGGGCTACTCTTTATGCTGACGGGACCCTCAGTGTTCCTCTGGAGTGGAGACGGGTAAGTGGGGGAATTTCCTGAGTTCCAGGAAAGGTGTGAAGGCACCTTCCACAGTTCAGGAGAGAAGGTGTGATTTGCCTCGAGACGCCTCAGCGGAAAGGGGCCTCATCTCGACTGCAGTTGAGAACCTCCTGGAGTTTCTCGACTTGGGGCGGGTCCCTCGAGAGTTACGACGGAGACCTCATGGACCCGCTCTTGTGGCCTTAGACAAGGCCAGTCTCCAAGCGAGTTGGGAGTGGCCTCTCGGGATTCCTCTCCAGTCGATTCAGGGGCCTAATACCTCGTGTGGAGTCGAGGCCGGAACCTGAGGATTCCTGTCCACTGCTGATATGCATCTTGGGATACTTCGGGAGGCTCCCCGGGGGAGTCAGTCCTCATCTTGAATGGGAACATGCACGTCCGCTTTCCTCCCGAGCTGGAGAAGCAGTGTCAGGCTTCCCGTCACGTTAATACAGGGATATGTGGCTTTCCCTCGAGGCTTTCCCACGCGGCTTTCCAACAGGGCTGTCACACGTGCCACTGTGGTGTAAGTCAATACTCGCCATGCAAATCGAGGCAGTGCAGGGGAATCAGGTTCCTCTGCAGTGGACTGAGACATTTGGGGACTTTGGCCAAGGTGGTAAGACCCCTGGAATTCCTCTCGACTTTCCTGTGGAGAGCACCTCCTGCTGAGATGCGCCGGGAACTCCAAGAATCCTTTCCCGACGAAGCAGGTATAGGAACCCTCAGCTCCAGCTACGAGGTGAAAATGAAGCTGCTCTTGATGTTGGCGGGACCTTCGGTGTTCCTCTCGAGTGGAGACGGGTATGTCAGGGAACTCCTTGAGTTGCAGCAAGGGTTTGAAAGATACTTTCGAAGTTCAAGAGGGAAGGTGTGATTTCCCTCCAGACGCCTCAGCGAAAAAGGGCCTCATATCACCTGGAGGGGAAAACATCCTGGATATTCTCGAGTTGCGGCGGGTCCCTCTTCAGTTACGACGGCGACCTCTCTGACCCGATCTTTTCGCCTCAGGAAAGGCCAGTCTCCATGCGAGTTTCGAGGAGCCTCTCGGGATTCCTCTCCAGTCGTTGCCGGGGCCTAAAACCTCATGTGGAGTTGAGGCCAGAACCTGAGGTGATCTCTCCAGTGCTGACATGGAGCTTGGGGATTTTCTGGAGGCTCCACAGGGAAGTCAGTCCTCGTCTCGAATGAGAACATGCACGTCCGCTTTCCTCTCGAGCTGGAGCAGCATTGTACGGCTTCCCGTGGTGTTGATGAAGGAATCTGTTGTCTTTCCTTGAAGCATTCCCACGAGGCTTTCCCACAGGGCTGTCATACGTGCCACGTTGGTGTGAGTTGATACTCGGCGTGCAAGTCGAGGCAGTGCCGGAAAGTTGGGTTCCTCTGCGTTGGACTGAGATATCTGGGGGAGTTTATCAATGGTGGCACGACTCCTGGAGTTCTTCTCAACTTTCTTGTGGCGAGCGCCTCCTCTTGAGATGAGACAGGAATGCCGGGAATCCTTTCCCGATCAAGCAGGGAAATGAACCCTCATCTCGAGCTTCGCGACGTCAAAGGGGCTACTCTTTATGCTGACGGGACCCTCAGTGTTCCTCTGGAGTGGAGACGGCTATGTGGGAGAATTTCCTGAGTTCCAGGAAAGGTGTGAAGGCACCTTCCACAGTTCAGGAGAGAAGGTGTGATTTGCCTCTAGACGCCTCAGCGGATAGGGGCCTCATCTCGACTGGAGGGGAGAACCTCCTGGAGATTCTCGACTTGCGGCGGGTCCCTCGCGAGTTACGACGGAGACCTCATGGACCCGCTCTTGTGGCCTTAGACAAGGCCAGTCTCCAAGCGAGTTGGGAGTGGCCTCTCGGGATTCCTCTCCAGTCGATTCAGGGGCCTAATACCTTGTGTGGAGTCGAGGCCGGAACCTGAGGATTCCTGTCCACTGCTGATATGCATCTTGGGATACTTCGGGAGGCTACCCGGGGGAGTCAGTCTTCATCTTGAATGGGAACATGCACGTCCGCTTTCCTCCCGAGCTGGAGAAGCAGTGTCAGGCTTCCCGTCACGTTAATACAGGGATATGTGGCTTTCCATCGAGGCTTTCCCACGCGGCTTTCCAACAGGGCTGTCACAGGTGCCACTGTGGTGTAAGTCAATACTCGCCATGCAAATCGAGGCAGTGCAGGGGAATCAGGTTCCTCTGCAGTGGACTGAGACATTTGGGTGACTTTGGCCAAGTTGGCAAAACCCCTGGAGTTCCTCTCGACTTTCCTGTGGAGAGCACCTCTTCCTGAGATGCGACGGGAACGCCGAGTATCCTTTCCCGAAGAAGCAGGTATAGGAACCCTCAGCTCTAGCTACGAGGCGAAAACGAAGCTCCTCTTGATGTGGGCGGGACCTTCGGTGTTCCTCTCGAGTCCAGACGGGTATGTCGGGGAACACCTACAGTTACAGCAAGGGTTTGAAGGACACTTTCGAAGTTCAAGAGGGCATGTGTTATTTCCCTTGAAACGCCCCAGCGAAAAAGGGCCTCACCTCTCCTGGAGGGGAAAACCTCCTGGATATTCTCGAGTTGTGGCGGGTCCAGTCGAGTTATGACGGGAACCTCACTGACCCGATGTTTTGGCATCCTGAATGGCCAGCAGCATTAGCGAGTTGCCAGTGGCCTCTCGGGATTCCTCTCCAGTCTTTGACGGGGCCTAAAACCTCACCTGGAGTTGAGGCCGGAACCTGAGGTGACCTCACCACTGCTGACATGGAACTTGGGATCTTTCTGGAGGCTCCACAGGGAAGTCAGTCCTGGTCTCGATTGGGAACATGAACGTCCATATTCCTCTCGAGCTGGAGCAGCGTTGTCAGGCTTCCCGTGGTGTTGATGAAGGAATCTGTGGTTTTTCCTTGAAGCGTACCCACGAGGCTTTCCCACAGGGCTGTCATACGTGCAACGGTGCTGTGAGTCAATACTTGGCGTGCAAGTCGAGGCAGTGCAGGAAAGTCGGGTTCCTCTGCAGCGGCCTGGTTTATCAGGGGGACTTTGTGAATGGTGGCACGACCCCTGGAGTCCTCTCAACTTTCTTGTGGAGAGCGCCTCCTTTTGAGATGCGACGGGAACGCCGGGAATCCTTTGCCGACGAAGCAGGGAAACGAACCCTCCTCTCGAGCTTCGCGACAGCATCAGGGCTACTCTTTATGTTGACGGGACCCTCGGTGTTCCACTGGAGTGGAGACGGGTATATGAGGGAAATTCTTGAGTTCCAGCAAGGGTGTGAACGACCCTTACGAAGTTCAGGAGGGAAGGTGTGATTTTCCGCGAGACTCCTCAGCGGAAAGGGGCCTCATCTCGACTGGACGGGAGAAACTCCTGGACTTTCTCGACTTGCGGCGGGTCCCTCTCGAGTTATGACGGGGACCTCACTGACCCGCTCTTTTGGCCTCAGGAAAGGCCAATCTCCATGTGAGTTGCGAGGGGCCTCTCGGGATTCCTCTCCAGTCGTTGCTGGGGCCTAAAACCTCATGTGGAGTTGAGGCTGGAACCTGAGGTGATCTCTCCAGTGCTGACATGGAGCTTGGGTATTTTCTGGAGGCTCCACAGGGAAGTCAGTCCTCGTCTCGATTGGGAACATGCATGTCCGCTTTCCTCTCGAGCTGGAGCAGCATTGTACGGCTTCCCGTGGTGTTGATGAAGGAATCTATGGTCTTTCCTTGAAGCGTTCCCACGAGGCTTTCCCACAGGGCTGTCATACGTGCCACGGTGTGTGAGTCGATACTCGGCGTGCAAGTCGAGGCAGTGCCAGAAAGTCTGGTTCCTCTGCATTGGACTGAGATATCTGGGGGAGTTTATGAATGGTGGCATGACCCCTGGAGATCCTCTCAACTTTCTTGTGGCGAGCACCTCCTCTTGAGATGAGACAGGAATGCCGGGAATCCTTTCCCGATCAAGCAGGGAACGGAACCCTCATCTCGAGCTTCGCGACGCCAAAGGGGCTACTCTTTATGCTGACGGGACCCTCAGTGTTCCTCTGGAGTGGAGACGGGTATGTGGGGGAATTTCCTGAGTTCCAGGAAAGGTGTGAAGGCACCTTCCACAGTTCAGGAGAGAAGGTGTGATTTGCCTCGAGACGCCTCAGCGGAAAGGGGCCTCATCTCGACTGCAGTTGAGAACCTCCTGGAGTTTCTCGACTTGGGGCGGGTCCCTCGCGTGTTACGACGGAGACCTCATGGACCCGCTCTTGTGGCCTTAGACAAGGCCAGTCTCCAAGCGAGTTGGGAGTGGCCTCTCGGGATTCCTCTCCAGTCGATTCAGGGGCCTAATACCTCGTGTGGAGTCGAGGCCGGAACCTGAGGATTCCTGTCCACTGCTGATATGCATCTTGGGATACTTCGGGAGGCTCCCCGGGGGAGTCAGTCCTCATCTTGAATGGGAACATGCACGTCCGCTTTCCTCCCGAGCTGGAGAAGCAGTGTCAGGCTTCCCGTCACGTTAATACAGGGATATGTGGCTTTCCCTCGAGGCTTTCCCACGCGGCTTTCCAACAGGGCTGTCACACGTGCCACTGTGGTGTAAGTCAATACTCGCCATGCAAATCGAGGCAGTGCAGGCGAATCAGGTTCCTCTGCAGTGGACTGAGACATTTGGGTGTCTTTGGCCAAGGTGGCAAAAGCCCTGGAGTTCCTCTCGACTTTCCTGTGGAGAGCAACTCTTCCTGAGATGCGACGGGAACGCCGAGTATACTTTCCCGAAGAAGCAGGTATAGAAACCCTCAGCTCTAGCTACGAGGTGAAAACGAGGCTCCTCTTGATGTGGGGGGGGACCTTCGGTGTTCCTCTCGAGTGGAGACGGGTATGTCGGGCAACACCTAGAGTTACAGCAAGGGTTTGAAGGACACTTTCGAAGTTCAAGAGGGCATGTGTGATTTCCCTCGAAACGCCCCAGCGAAAAAGGGCCTCACCTCGCCTGGATTGGAAAACCTCCTGGATATTCTCGAGTTGTGGCGGGTCCAGTCGAGTTATGACGGGGACCTCACTGACCCGATGTTTTGGCATCCTGAAAGGCCAGTAGAATTAGCGAGTTGCCAGTGGCCTCTCGGGATTCCTCTCCTGTCTTTGACGGGGCCTAAAACCTCACGTGGAGTTGAGGCCGGAACCTGAGGTGACCTCTCCAGTGCTGACATGGAGCTTTGGGTCTTTCTGGAGGCTCCACAGGGAAGTCAGTCCTCGTCTCAATTGGGAACATGCCCGTCCGCTTTCCTCTTGAGCTGGAGCAGCATGGTCAGGCTTCCCGTGGTGTTGATGAAGGAATCTGTGGTTTTTCCTCGAAGCGTTCCCACGAGGCTTTCCCACAGGGTTGTCATACGTGCCAAGGTGGTGTGAGTCGATCCTCGGCGTGCAAGTCGAGGCAGTGCAGGAAAGTCGCGTTCCTCTGCATCGGACTGAGATATCTGGGGGACTTTGTGAATGGTGGCACGACTCCTGGAGTTCCTCTCAACTTTCTTGAGGAGAGCGCCTCCTCTTGAGATGCGACGGGGAGGCCGGGAATCCTTTGCCGAAGAAGCAGGGAAACGAACCCTCATCTGGAGCTTCGCGAGGGCAACAGGGCTACTCTATTTGTTGACGGAACACTCGGTGTTCCTCTGGAGTGGAGATGGGTATGTGGGGGAAATTCTTGAATTCCAGAAAGGGTGTGAAGGTCCCTTCCAAAGTTCAGGAGGGAAGGTGTGATTTGCCTCGAGACGCCACAGCGGAAATGGGCCTCATCTCGACTGGAGGGGAGACCCTCCTGGAGTTTCTCAACTTGCGGCGGGTCCCTCCATAGTTACGACGGAGACCACATGGACCCACTCTTGTGGCCTTAGGCAATGCCAGTCTCCATGCGATTTGGGAGTGGCCCCTCAGGATTCCTCTCCAGTCGATTCGGG
>SJXP01003565.1:78935-94767 GCA_006408505.1 Damaliscus lunatus
ATTAGCGAGTTGCCAGTGGCCTCTCGGGATTCCTCTCCTGTCTTTGACGGGGCCTAAAACCTCACGTGGAGTTGAGGCCGGAACCTGAGGTGACCTCTCCAGTGCTGACATGGAGCTTGGGGTCTTTCTGGAGGCTCCACAGGGAAGTCAGTCCTCGTCTCAATTGGGAACATGCCCGTCCGCTTTCCTCTTGAGCTGGAGCAGCATGGTCAGGCTTCCCGTGGTGTTGATGAAGGAATCTGTGGTTTTTCCTCGAAGCGTTCCCACGAGGCTTTCCCACAGGGTTGTCATACGTGCCAAGGTGGTGTGAGTCGATCCTCGGCGTGCAAGTCGAGGCAGTGCAGGAAAGTCGCGTTCCTCTGCATCAGACTGAGATATCTGGGGGACTTTGTGAATGGTGGCACGACTCCTGGAGTTCCTCTCAACTTTCTTGAGGAGAGCGCCTCCTCTTGAGATGCGACGGGGAGGCCGGGAATCCTTTGCCGAAGAAGCAGGGAAACGAACCCTCATCTGGAGCTTCGCGAGGGCAACAGGGCTACTCTATATGTTGACGGAACACTCGGTGTTCCTCTGGAGTGGAGATGGGTATGTGGGGGAAATTCTTGAATTCCAGAAAGGGTGTGAAGGTCCCTTCCAAAGTTCAGGAGGGAAGGTGTGATTTGCCTCGAGACGCCACAGCGGAAATGGGCCTCATCTCGACTGGAGGGGAGACCCTCCTGGAGTTTCTCAACTTGCGGCGGGTCCCTCCATAGTTACGACGGAGACCACATGGACCCACTCTTGTGGCCTTAGGCAATGCCAGTCTCCATGCGAGTTGGGAGTGGCCCCTCAGGATTCCTCTCCAGTCGATTCGGGGGCCTAAGACCTCGTGTGGAATCGAGGCCGGAACCTGAGGTTTCCTGTCCAGTGCTGACATGGATCTTGGGATACTTCTGGAGGCTCCCCAGCGGAGTCAGTCCTCCTCTCGAATGGGAACATGCACGTCCGCTTTCCTCCCGAGCTGGAGAAGCAGTGTCAGGCTTCCCGTCACGTTGATACAGGGATATGTGGCTTTCTCTCGAGGCTTTCCCACGAGGCTTTCCAACAGGGCAGTCACACGTGCTACTGTGGTGTGAGTCAATACTCGCCATGCAAATCGTGGCCGTGCAGGGGAATCAGGTTCCTCTGCAGTTGACTGAGACATTTGGGGACTTTGGCCAAGGTGGCAAGACCCCTGGAATTCCTCTCGACTTTTCTGTGGAGAGCACCTCCTGCTGAGATGCGCCGGGAACTCCAAGAATCCTTTCCCGACGAAGCAGGTATAGGAACCCTCAGCTCCAGCTACGAGGTGAAAATGAAGCTGCTCTTGATGTTGGCGGGACCTTTGGTGTTCCTCTCGAGTGGAGACGGGTATGTCAGGGAATTCCTTGAGTTGCAGCAAGGGTTTGAAAGACACTTTCGAAGTTCAAGAGGGAAGGTGTGATTTCCCTCCAGACGCCTCAGCGAAAAAGGGCCTCATATCGCCTGGAGGGGAAAACATCCTGGATATTCTCGTGTTGCGGCGGGTCCCTCTTGAGTTATGACGGCGACCTCTCTGACCCGCTCTTTTGGCCTCAGGAAAGGCCAGTCTCCATGCGAGTTTCGAGGAGCCTCTCGGGATTCCTCTCCAGTCGTTTCCGGGGCATAAAATCTCATGTGGAGTTGAAGCCGGATCCTGAGGTGACCTCGCCAGTGCTGACATGGAACTTGGGATCTTTCTGGAGGCTCCACAGGGAAGTCAGTCCTGGTCTCGATTGGGAGCATGCACGTCCATATTCCTCTCGAGCTGGAGCAGCATTGTCAGGCTTCCCGTGGTATTGATGAAGGAATCTGTGGTATTTTCTCTAAGCGTTCCCTCGAGGCTTTCCCACAGGTCTGTCATACGTGCCAAGGTGGTGTGAGTCGATACTCGGCGTGCAAGTTGAGGCAGTGCAGGATAGTCGGGTTCCTCTGCAGAGGACTGAGATATCTAGGGGACTTTGTGAATGGTGGCACGACCCCTGGAGTTCCTCTCAACTTTCTTGTGGAGAGTGCCTCCTCTTGAGATGCGATGGGATCGCCGGGAATCCTTTGCCGACGAAGCAGGGAAATGAACCTTCACCTCGATCTTCGCGATGGCAACGGGGCTACTCTTTATGTTGACGAGACCCTCGGTGTTCCTCTGGAGCGGAGACGGGTATGTGGGCGAAATTCTTGAGTTCCAGCAAGGGTGTGAAGGACCCTTTCGAAGTTCAGGAGGGAAGGTGTGATTTTCCTCGAGACGCCTCAGCGGAAAGGGGCCTCATCTCGACTGGAGGGGATAACTTCCTGGAGTTTCTCGACTTGCGGCGGGTCCCTCCTGATTTACGACGGAGACCTCATGGACCCGTTCTTGTGGCTTTAGGCAAGGCCAGTCTCCATGCGAGTTGGGAGTGGCCCCTCCGGATTCCTCTCCAGGCGATTCAGGGGCCTAAGACCTCGTGTGGATTTGAGGCCGGAACCTGAGGATTCCTGTCCAGTGCTGACATGGATCTTGGGATACTTCTGGAGGCTCCCCAGGCAGTCAGTCCTCATCTCCAATGGGAACATTCACGTCCGCTTTCCTCCCGAGATGGAGAAGCAGTGTCAGGCTTCCCGTCGCGTTGATACAGGGTTATGTGGCTTTTCCTCTAGGCTTTCCCACGAGGCTTTCCAACAAGGCTGTCACACGTGTCACTGTGGTGTCACTCAATACTCGCCATGCAAATCGAGGCAGTGCAGAGGACTCAGGTTCCTCTGCAGTGGACTGAGACATTTCGGGGACTTTGGCCAAGGTGGCAAGACCCCTGTAGTTCCTCTCGGCTTTCCAGTGGAGAGTAGTTCTTCCTGAGATGCGACAGGAACGCCGAGAATCCTTTCCCGACGAAGCAGGTATAGGAACCCTCAGCTCTAGCTACGAGACGAAAACAAATCTCCTGATGTGGGCAGGACCTTCGGTGTTCCTCTCGAG
Organism: Damaliscus lunatus; assembly: GCA_006408505.1. Classification (NCBI taxonomy): domain Eukaryota; kingdom Metazoa; phylum Chordata; class Mammalia; order Artiodactyla; family Bovidae; genus Damaliscus; species Damaliscus lunatus. The sequence goes on from SJXP01003565.1 coordinate 81,922, forward strand.
TGGAGACGGGTATGTCGGGGAACGCCTAGAGTTACAGCAAGGGTTTGAAGGACACTTTCGAAGTTCAAGAGGGAAGGTGTGATTTCCGTCGAGCCGCCTCAGCAAAAAAGGGCCTCATCTCGCCTGGAGGGGAAAACCTCCTGGATATTCTCGAGTTACGGCGGGTCCCTCTCGAGTTACGACGGGGACCTCACTGACTCGCTCTTTTGGCCTCAGGAAAGGACAGTCTCCATCCGAGTTGCGAGGGGCCTCTCGGGTTTCCTCTCCAGCCGTTGCCGGGGCCTAAAACCTCATGTGGAGTTGAGGCCAGAACCTGAGGTGACCTCGCCAGTGCTGTCATGGAACTTGGGCTCTTGCAGGAGGCTCCACAGGGAAGTCAATCCTTGTCTCAATTGGGAACATGCACGTCCGCTTTCTTCCCGACCTGGAGCAGCAGTGTCAGGCTCCCCGTCGCGTTGATAAAGGGATCTGTGGCTTTTCCTCGAGGCTTTCCTGCGAGACTTTCCCACAGGGCTGTCACAATGCGACAGTGGTGTGAGTCGACATCGACATGCAGGGCAGGGAATCCAGGCTCCTCTGGTGGGGACTGAGATATTTGGGGGACTTTGGGAATGGTGGCACGACCCCTGGAGTTCCTCTCGACCTTCCTGTGGAGAGCGCCTCCTCTGGAGATTCCACGGGAACGCCGGGAATCCTTTGCCGGTGTAGCAGGGAAAGGAACCCTCACCTTGAGGTACGAGGCAGAAACGGGGCTCCTCTTGATGTTGGCGGGACCCTTGGTGTTCCTCTCGAGTGGAGACGGGTATGTCGGGGAACTTCTTGCGTTACAGTAAACGTGTGAAGGATCCTTTCGAGTTTAAGAGGGTAGGTGTGATTTGCCTCGAAACGACTCAGCAAAAAAGAGCCTCATCTCGCCTGGAGGGGAGAATCTCGTGGATTTTCACGACTTGTGGGCCGTCCCTCTCGAGTTACGACGGGTACCTCAGGGACCCGCTCTTGTGGCCTCAGACAATTGCAGTTTCTATGCGAGCTGTTAGGGGCCTCTCGGGATTCCTCTGCAGACGGTGCCAGGGCCAAGACCTCGTGTGGAGTCGAGGCTGTAACCTGAGGATTCCTCTCCAGTGCTGACATGGATCTTGGGGTACTTCTGGAGGCTCCACAGGGGAGTCAGTCCTCATTTCAAGTGGGAAGATGCACGTCCGTTTTCCTCCCGAGCTGGACTACCAGTGTCAGGCGTCCTGTTGCCTTGACACAGGGATCTGTAGCTTCCTCTCGAGGCTTTCCAACTAGACTTTCCTACAGGTCTGTCACTCATGCCACCATAGTGTGAGCTGATACTCAGCATGCACGTCGAGGCAGTGCAGGTAAATCAGGTTCCTCTGGTATGGACTGAGACAATTGGGGGCCTTTGGAAATGGTGGCACGACCCCTGGAGTTCCTCTCGACTTTCATGTGGAGAGCGTCTCCTCTTGACATGCGACGGGAACACCAGGAATCTTTTCTCGATGAAGCAGGGAATGGAACCCTCACTTTGAGCTACGAGGCTGAAATGGGGTTCCTCTTGATGTTGGGGGGGACCCTCGGTGTTCCTCTCGAGTGGAGACGGTTATGTCGGGGAACTTCTTGAGTTGCAGCAAGGGTGTGAAGGACCCTTTCGAATTGAAGGAGGGAAGGTGTGACTTGCCTCGAGATGCCTCAGCGGAAAAACTTCTCATCTCGCCTGGAGGGGAAACCCTCCTGGATATTCTCGAGTTGCGGCGGGTTCCTCTCGAGTTACGACGGGGACCTCAGGGACCAGCTCTTGTGGCCTCAGGCAAGGCCAGTCTCCATGGCAGTTGAGAGGGCCCTGTTGGGATTCCTCTCCAGTCAGTGCCAGGGCCTAAGACCTCGTGCGGATTCGAGGCCTGAAACTGAGAATTCCTCTAGCGTGCTGACAAGAATTTTGGGGAACATTTGGAGGCTGCACAGGGCAGTGAGTCCTCGTCTCGAGTGGGGACATGCACATCCGCTATCCTCCCGAGCTGGACAGCCATGTCAGGCTTACTTTCGCGTTGATACAGGGATCTTGGCTTTCCCTAGAGGCTTTTCCACGAGGCTTCCCCACAGGGCTGGCACACGTGCCACCGTGATATGAGTCAATACTCTGCTTGAAAGTCGAGTCACTGCAGGGAAATCAGGTTGCTCTGGAGTCGACTGAGACATTTGGGGGAGTTTGGGAATGGTGGCACGACCCCTGGAGTTCCTTACGAATTTCCTGTGGAGAATTCCTCCTCTTGAGTTGCGATGGGAATGCCAGGAATCCATTCATGATGAAGCAGGCAAAGGAACCCTCATCTCGTGCTACGAGGCGGAAACGGGACTCCTCTTGATGTTGGCGGGACCCTAGTTGCTCCTCTCGAGTGGAGACTGGTATGTCAAGGACCTTCTTGAGTTTCAGCAAGGGTGTGAAGGACCCTTTCAACTTTCAAGGTAGCCTCAGTGAAAAAGGGCCTCATCTCGCCTGTAGGGGAGAACCTCCTGGATTTTCTCAAGTTGTGGCGGGTCCCGCTCGAGTTACGACTGGGACCTCAGGGACCCGCTCTTTTGGCCTCAGACAATGCCAGTCTCCATGCGAGTTGCGACGGGCCTCTTGGGATTCCTCTGTAGTCGGTGCCGGGGCATAAGGCCTCGTGTGGAGTTGAGGCTGGGACTTGAGGTTTCCTCTGCAGTGCTGACATGGATCTTGGTGTACTTCTGGAGCCTCCACAGGGAAGTCAGTCCTCGTCTCAATTGGGGACATGCATGTCCCCTTTTCTCCCGAACTGGAGCAGCAGTGTCAAGCTTCCCGTCGCGTTGATACAGGAATCTGTGGCTTTCCCTTCAGGCTCCCCCACGAGGCTTTCCCACGTGGCTGTGACACATGTCACCGTGGTATGAATCGACCCTCAGCCCGCACGTCGAAGCAGTGTAGGGAACTAAAGTTCCTCTGGAGTAGACTGATACAGTTGGGGAAATTTGGGAATGGTGGCACGACCCCTGGAGTTCCTCTTGACTTTCGTGTGGAGAGCGCCTCCTCTTTAGATGCGGTGGGAATGCCGGGAATCCTTTCCCATCTAAGCAGGGAAAGGAAACCTCGTCTCGACCTATGAGGTGGAAACGGGGCTCCTCTTGATGTTGGCAGTATCCTTGGTGTTCCTCTCGATCGGAGACGGGTATGTCGGGGGACTTCTTAAGTTGCAGCAAGGGTGTGAAGGATCCTTTCAAAGTTCAAGAGAGAAGATGTGATTTGCCTCGAGATTCCCCAGCGGAAAAGGGCCTCATCTCGATTGGAGGGGAGAACCTCCTCGATTTTCTGGAGTCGCAGCCCGTCCCTCTCGAGTTACTATGGGGACCTCCGGGACCGGGTCTTGTGGCCTCAGCAAGGCCAGTCTCCATGCGAGTTGCGAGGGGCCTCTCAGGATTCCTCTCCAGTCCGTGCCTGGGCCTAAGACCTCGTGTGGAGTCGAGGCCGGAAACAGGATTCCTCTCCACTGCTGTCATGGATCTTGGGATGTTTCTGGAAGATCCACAGGGGATTCAGTCCTTGTCTCCAGGGGGGACATGCACATCCGCTCTCCTCCAGAGCTGGAGCATCAGTGTCAGTCTTCCCGTCGCATTGATACTGGGATCTGTGTTTTTCCCTGGAGGCTTTCCCACGAGGCTTTCCCACAGGGCTGTCACATGTGACACCATCGTGTGAGTCGATAACTCAGCGTGCAAGTCAAGGCAGTGCAGGGAAACCAACTTCTTCTGGAGTGGACTGAGTCATTTGGGGGACTTTGGAAATGGTGTCACGACCCCTGGAGTTCCGCTAGACTTTGCTGTGGCGAACGCCTCCTTTTGAGATGCAACGGGTACGCCGGGAATCTTTTCCCAAAAATGTAGGGAAAGAAACCCTCATCTCGAGCTTCTAGGGGGAAACGGAGCTCCTCTTGATGTTGGCGGGACCCTCGGTGTTCCTTAGGAGCAGAGACGGGTATGTCAGGGAGCTTCTTGAGTTGCAGCAAGTGTGTGAAGAACCCTATCGAAGTTAAAGAGGGAAGGTGTGGTTTGCCTCGAGTCGCTTCAGCAGAAAAGGGCCTCATCTCGCCTGGAGAGGAAAACCTCCTGGATTTTCTCGAGTTGCACTGAAGCAGCAGTGTCAGGCTTCCCGACCCACTGATACAGGGATCTGTGGCTTTCCCTTGAGGCTTTCCCACGAGGTTTTCCCTCAGGGCTGTCACACGTGCCGCCATGGTGTGAGTCAATACTCGGCGTGCAAGTCCATGCAGTGCAGAGGTATCAGGTTCCTCTGGAGAGGACTGAGACATATCTGGGACTTTTGGAGTGGTGGGTGGCACGACCCCTGGAGTTCCTCTCGTGTTTCCTGCGGAGAGCGCCTCCTCTTGAAATGCGACGAGAACGCCGAGAAACCTTTCTCGACGAAGTAGGGCAAAGAACACTCATCTCGAGCTAGGGGGCGGAAATGGGGCTCCTCTTGAAGTTGGCGGTTCCTTCGGTGTTCCTCTCGAGTGGAGACGGGTATGTCGGGGAACTTCTTGAGTTGCAGCAAGGGTTTGAAGGACCCTTTCGAAGTTCAAGAGGGAAGATGTGATTTGCCTCGAGACGCCTCAGTTGAAAAGGGCCTCATCTCACCTGGATGGAAGAAACTTCTGGATTTTCTCGAGATGTGGCGGGTCTCTCTCGAGTTATGAGACGAACCTCAGGGATCAGCTCTTGTGGCCTCAGGCAAGGCCAGTCTCCATGGCAGTTGAGAGGGCCCTGTTGGGATTCCTCTCCAGTCAGTGCCAGGGCCTAAGACCTCGTGCGGATTCGAGGCCTGAAACTGAGAATTCCTCTAGCGTGCTGACAAGAATTTTGGGGAACATTTGGAGGCTGCACAGGGCAGTGAGTCCTCGTCTCGAGTGGGGACATGCACATCCGCTATCCTCCCGAGCTGGACAGCCATGTCAGGCTTACTTTCGCGTTGATACAGGGATCTTGGCTTTCCCTAGAGGCTTTTCCACGAGGCTTCCCCACAGGGCTGGCACACGTGCCACCGTGATTTGAGTCAATACTCTGCTTGAAAGTCGAGTCACTGCAGGGAAATCAGGTTGCTCTGGAGTCGACTGAGACATTTGGGGGAGTTTGGGAATGGTGGCACGACCCCTGGAGTTCCTTACGAATTTCCTGTGGAGAATTCCTCCTCTTGAGTTGCGATGGGAATGCCAGGAATCCATTCATGATGAAGCAGGCAAAGGAACCCTCATCTCGTGCTACGAGGCGGAAACGGGACTCCTCTTGATGTTGGCGGGACCCTAGTTGCTCCTCTCGAGTGGAGACTGGTATGTCAAGGACCTTCTTGAGTTTCAGCAAGGGTGTGAAGGACCCTTTCAACTTTCAAGGTAGCCTCAGTGAAAAAGGGCCTCATCTCGCCTGTAGGGGAGAACCTCCTGGATTTTCTCAAGTTGTGGCGGGTCCCGCTCGAGTTACGACTGGGACCTCAGGGACCCGCTCTTTTGGCCTCAGACAATGCCAGTCTCCATGCGAGTTGCGACGGGCCTCTTGGGATTCCTCTGTAGTCGGTGCCGGGGCATAAGGCCTCGTGTGGAGTTGAGGCTGGGACTTGAGGTTTCCTCTGCAGTGCTGACATGGATCTTGGTGTACTTCTGGAGCCTCCACAGGGAAGTCAGTCCTCGTCTCAATTGGGGACATGCATGTCCCCTTTTCTCCCGAACTGGAGCAGCAGTGTCAAGCTTCCCGTCGCGTTGATACAGGAATCTGTGGCTTTCCCTTCAGGCTCCCCCACGAGGCTTTCCCACGTGGCTGTGACACATGTCACCGTGGTATGAATCGACCCTCAGCCCGCACGTCGAAGCAGTGTAGGGAACTAAAGTTCCTCTGGAGTAGACTGATACAGTTGGGGAAATTTGGGAATGGTGGCACGACCCCTGGAGTTCCTCTTGACTTTCGTGTGGAGAGCGCCTCCTCTTTAGATGCGGTGGGAATGCCGGGAATCCTTTCCCATCTAAGCAGGGAAAGGAAACCTCGTCTCGACCTATGAGGTGGAAACGGGGCTCCTCTTGATGTTGGCAGTATCCTTGGTGTTCCTCTCGATCGGAGACGGGTATGTCGGGGGACTTCTTAAGTTGCAGCAAGGGTGTGAAGGATCCTTTCAAAGTTCAAGAGAGAAGATGTGATTTGCCTCGAGATTCCCCAGCGGAAAAGGGCCTCATCTCGATTGGAGGGGAGAACCTCCTCGATTTTCTGGAGTCGCAGCCCGTCCCTCTCGAGTTACTATGGGGACCTCCGGGACCGGGTCTTGTGGCCTCAGCAAGGCCAGTCTCCATGCGAGTTGCGAGGGGCCTCTCAGGATTCCTCTCCAGTCCGTGCCTGGGCCTAAGACCTCGTGTGGAGTCGAGGCCGGAAACAGGATTCCTCTCCACTGCTGTCATGGATCTTGGGATGTTTCTGGAAGATCCACAGGGGATTCAGTCCTTGTCTCCAGGGGGGACATGCACATCCGCTCTCCTCCAGAGCTGGAGCATCAGTGTCAGTCTTCCCGTCGCATTGATACTGGGATCTGTGTTTTTCCCTGGAGGCTTTCCCACGAGGCTTTCCCACAGGGCTGTCACATGTGACACCATCGTGTGAGTCGATAACTCAGCGTGCAAGTCAAGGCAGTGCAGGGAAACCAACTTCTTCTGGAGTGGACTGAGTCATTTGGGGGACTTTGGAAATGGTGTCACGACCCCTGGAGTTCCGCTAGACTTTGCTGTGGCGAACGCCTCCTTTTGAGATGCAACGGGTACGCCGGGAATCTTTTCCCAAAAATGTAGGGAAAGAAACCCTCATCTTGAGCTTCTAGGGGGAAACGGAGCTCCTCTTGATGTTGGCGGGACCCTCGGTGTTCCTTAGGAGCAGAGACGGGTATGTCAGGGAGCTTCTTGAGTTGCAGCAAGTGTGTGAAGAACCCTATCGAAGTTAAAGAGGGAAGGTGTGGTTTGCCTCGAGTCGCTTCAGCAGAAAAGGGCCTCATCTCGCCTGGAGAGGAAAACCTCCTGGATTTTCTCAAGTTGCAGCGGGTCCCTTTCGAGTTACGATGGGGAACTCAGGGACCCGCTCTTTTGGCCTCAGGCAAGGCCAGTCTCCATGCGAGTTGGGAGTGGCCTCTCGGGATTCCTCTCCAGTCGATTCCGGGGCCTAAGACCTCGTGTGGAGTCGAGGCCTGATCCTGAGGATTCATCTCCAGTGTTGATATGGATCTTGGGATACTTCTGGAAGCTCCACAGGGGTGTCAGTCCTCGTCTCAAGTGGGAACATTCACGTCCACTTTCCTCCTGAGCGGGAGAATCAGTATCAGGCTTCCCGTCACATTGATACAAGGATATGTGGCTTTCCCTCGAGGCTTTCCCATGAGGCTTTCCCAAAAGACTTTCCACCAGGGCTGTCACACGTGCCACTGTGGTGTGAATGAATACTCGCCGTGCAAATCGAGGCGGTGCAGGGGAATCACCTTCCTCTGGGATGGACTGAGAAATTTGGTGGACTTTGGGTAAGTTGACAAGATCCCTGGAGTTCCTCCCGACTTTCCTGTGGAGAGCACCTCTTCCTGAAATGCGACGGGAATGCCGAGAATCCTTTCCTGACGAAGCAGGTATGGGAACCCTCACCCCTAGCTACAAGGTGAAAACGAATCTCCCCTTGATGTTGGTGGAACCTTCGGTGTTCGTCTCGAATGGAGACGGGTATGTCGGGGAACTCCTTGAGTTGCAGCAAGGGTTTGAAGGACACTTTCGAAGTTCAAGAGGGAAGGTGTGAATTCCCTCGAGATGCCTCAGCGAAAAAGGGCCTCATCTCGCCTGGAGGGGAAAACCTCCTGGATATTCTTGAGTTGCGGTGGGTCCCTCTCGAGTTACGATGGGGACCTCAGTGATCCGCTCTTTTGGCCTCAGGAAAGGCCAGTCTCCATGCAAGTTGCGAGGGGCCTCTCGGGATTCCTCTCCAGCCGTTGCCCAGGCCTAAAACCTCGTGTGGAGTTGAGGCCAGAACCTGAGGTTTCCTCTCCAGTGCTGACATGGATCTTGGGGTATTTCTGTAGGCTCCACAGGGGATTCAGTCTTCATCTCGTATTGGGACATGCACGTCAGCTTTCCTCCCGAGCTGGAACAGCAGTGTCAGGCTTCCCATCGCGTTAATACAGGGATCTGTGGCTTTCCCTTGAGGCTTTCCCACGAGGCTTTCCCACGAACCTTTCCCAAAGGACTGTCACACGTGCCACCGTGGTGTGAGTCGATACTTGGCATGCAGGTCGAGGTAGCACAGGGAAATCAGGTTCCTGTAATGGGGACTGAGACATTGGGTGGACTTCGGGAATGGTGGCACCAACACTGGAGTTCCTCTCGACCTTCCTGTGGACAGCGCCTTCTCTTGAGATGTGACAAGAACGACGGGAATTCTTTCCCAGAGAAACTGGAAAGAAACCCTCATCTCAAGCTACGAGGCAGAAACGGGGCTCCTCTTGATGTTGGCAGAACCGTCAATATTCTTCTCGAGTGGAGACGGGTATGTCGGGGAACTTCTTGAGTTGCAGCAAGGGTGTGAATGACCCATTCGAAGTCAAGAGTGAAGGTGCGATTTGCCTGGAGACGCCTCAGCAAAAAAGGGCTTCATCTTGCCTGGAAGCGAGAACTTCCTGGATTTTCTCGATTTGTGGTGAGTCCCTCTCGAGTTACGACGGGGACCTGAGGGACCTGCCCTTGTGCCCTCAGGAAAGGCCAGTCTCAATGAGAGTTGCGAGGGGCCGCTCAGGATTCCTGTCCAGTCAGTGCCGAGGCCTAAGACTTCATGTGGAGTCGAGTCCAGAACCTGAGGATTCCTCTCCAGTGTTGACATGAATCTTGGGGGTACTTCTGGAGTCTCCACAGGGGAGTCAGTCCTCGTCTCGTGTAGGGACATGTACGTTCACTTGCCTCTCGGGCTGGAGTAGCAGTGTCAGGCTTCCTGTCGCGTTGATACAGGGATCTGTGGCTTACACTCGAGGCTTTCCCACGAGGCTTTCCCACATGTCTGCCACACGTGACACTGTGGTGTGAGTCGATCCTCGGAGTACAAGTCGAGCCAGTGCAGGGAAATCAGGATCCTCTGGCATGAACTGAGACCTTTGGGGGACTTTGGGAATGGTGGCACGACCACTGGAGTTCCTCTCGACTTTCCTGTGGAGAACACCTCCTCTTGAGATATGATGGGAACGGGGGAATTCTTTCCCGAGGAAGGAGGGAAAGGAACCCTCATCTGGAGCTACGAGGTGGAAACAGGGCTACTCTTGATGTTGGTGGGATGCTCGGTGTTCCTTTTGAATGGCGACGGGTATGTCGGGGAACTTCTTGAGTTGCAGCAAGTGTGTGAAGGACCCTTTTAAGTTCAAGAGGGAATTTGTGATTTGCCTCGAGACGCCTCAGTGGAAAAGGGCCTCATCTCGCCTGGAGGGGAGAACCTCTGGGATATTCTCGAGTTGCGGCGGGTCCCTCTCGAATTACGACGGGGACCTCAGGGACCCATCTTTGTGGCCTCAGGCAAGGCCAGTCTCCATGCGACTTGGGAGGGGCCTCTCGGGATTCCTCTCAAGTCGCTGCCGAGGCCTAAGACTTCCTGTGGAGTCGAGGTCGGTACCTGAGTACCTCATGTGGATACGAGGCCAGAACCTGAGACTTCCTCTTCAGTGGTTACATGGATCTTGGGGACCTTCTGGAGGCTCCACAGGGGAGTCAGTCCACCTCTCGTGTGGGGACATGCACGTTCGCTTGCGTCCTGGCCTGGGGTAGCAGTGTCATGCTTCCTGTCACGTTGATACAGGGATCTGTGGCTTTCCCTCGAGGCTTTCCCACGAGGCTTTCCCGCGAAACTTTCCCTAAGGACTGTCATTCGTGCCACCATGGTGTGAGTTGATACTCGGCATGCAAGTCAAGGCAGCTCAGGAAAATCAGGTTCCTCTGGCGTGGACTGAGACATTCGGGGGTCTTTCCGAATGGTGGCACCAACACTGGAGTTCCTCTCGACTTTCCTGTGGACAGCGCCTTCTCTTGAGATGCGAGGAGAACGACGGAAATCCTTTCCTAAAGAAGCTGGAAATAAACCCTCATCTCAAGCTACGAGGCAGAAACGGGGCTCCTCTTGATGTTGGCAGAACCCTCAGTATGCCCCTCGAGTGGAGACGGGTATGTCAGGGAACCTCTTGAGTTGCAGCAAGGGTGTGAAAGACCCTTTTCAAGTCAAGAGGGAAGGTGTGATTTGCCTCGAGACGCCTCAGCAGAAAAGGGCCTCATCTAGCCCGGAGGGGAGAACCTCTGGGATATTCTCGAGTTGCAGTGGATCCCTCTCGAGTTACGACAAGGACCTCTGGGGCCCACTCTTGTACCATCAAGCAAGCCCAGTCTCCATGCGCGCTGAAAGGGGCCTCTCGGGATTCCTCTCAAGTCGGTGTTGGGGCCTAAATCCTCGTGTGGATTCGAGGTCGGTACCTGAGTACCTCATGTGGATACGAGGCCAGAACCTGAGACTTCCTCTTCAGTGGTTACATGGATCTTGGGGACCTTCTGGAGGCTCCACAGGGGAGTCAGTCCACCTCTCGTGTGGGGACATGCACGTTCGCTTGCGTCCTGGCCTGGGGTAGCAGTGTCATGCTTCCTGTCACGTTGATACAGGGATCTGTGGCTTTCCCTCGAGGCTTTCCCACGAGGCTTTCCCGCGAAACTTTCCCTAAGGACTGTCATTCGTGCCACCATGGTGTGAGTTGATACTCGGCATGCAAGTCAAGGCAGCTCAGGAAAATCAGGTTCCTCTGGCGTGGACTGAGACATTCGGGGGTCTTTCCGAATGGTGGCACCAACACTGGAGTTCCTCTCGACTTTCCTGTGGACAGCGCCTTCTCTTGAGATGCGAGGAGAACGACGGAAATCCTTTCCTAAAGAAGCTGGAAATAAACCCTCATCTCAAGCTACGAGGCAGAAACGGGGCTCCTCTTGATGTTGGCAGAACCCTCAGTATGCCCCTCGAGTGGAGACGGGTATGTCAGGGAACCTCTTGAGTTGCAGCAAGGGTGTGAAAGACCCTTTTCAAGTCAAGAGGGAAGGTGTGATTTGCCTCGAGACGCCTCAGCAGAAAAGGGCCTCATCTAGCCCGGAGGGGAGAACCTCTGGGATATTCTCGAGTTGCAGTGGATCCCTCTCGAGTTACGACAAGGACCTCTGGGGCCCACTCTTGTACCATCAAGCAAGCCCAGTCTCCATGCGCGCTGAAAGGGGCCTCTCGGGATTCCTCTCAAGTCGGTGTTGGGGCCTAAATCCTCGTGTGGATTCGAGGTCGGTACCTGAGTACCTCATGTGGAGACGAGGCCAGAACCTGAGACTTCCTCTTCAGTGGTTACATGGATCCTGGGGATCATCTAGAGGCTTCACAGGGGAATCAGTCCTCGTCTCGTGTGGGAACATGCACTTTCGCTTGCCTCCTGGGCTGCAATAGCAGTGTCAGGCTTCCCATCGCGTTGATAAGGGGATCTGTGGCTTTCCATCGAGGCTTTCCCCCAAGGCTTTCCCAAATGTCTGCCACACATGCTACCGTGGTATGAGTCAATACTCGGGGTAAAAGTCGAGCCACTGCAGGGAAATCAGGATCCTCTGGAGTGAACTGAAACCTTACGGGGACTCTGGGATTACGAAAACGAAGCTCCTCTTGATGTGGGGGGGACCTTCGGTGTTCCTCTCGAGTGGAGAAGGGTATGTCGGGGAACACCTAGAGCTATAGCAATGGTGTGAAGGACACTTTGGAAGTTCAAGAGGGCATGTGTGATTTCCCTCGAAACGCCCCAGCGAAAAAGGGCCTCACCTCGCCTGGAGGGGAAAACCTCCTGGATATTCTCGAGTTGTGGCGGGTCCAGTCGAGTTATGACGGGGACCTCACTGACCCGATGTTTTGGCATCCTGAAAGGCCAGTAGAATTAGCGAGTTGCCAGTGGCCTCTCGGGATTCCTCTCCTGTCTTTGACGGGGCCTAAAACCTCACGTGGAGTTGAGGCCGGAACCTGAGGTGACCTCTCCAGTGCTGACATGGAGCTTGGGGTCTTTCTGGAGGCTCCACAGGGAAGTCAGTCCTCGTCTCAATTGGGAACATGCCCGTCCGCTTTCCTCTTGAGCTGGAGCAGCTTGGTCAGGCTTCCCGTGGTGTTGATGAAGGAATCTGTGGTTTTTCCTCGAAGCGTTCCCACGAGGCTTTCCCACAGGGTTGTCATACGTGCCAAGGTGGTGTGAGTCGATCCTCGGCGTGCAAGTCGAGGCAGTGCAGGAAAGTCGCGTTCCTCTGCATCAGACTGAGATATCTGGGGGACTTTGTGAATGGTGGCACGACTCCTGGAGTTCCTCTCAACTTTCTTGAGGAGAGCGCCTCCTCTTGAGATGCGACGGGGAGGCCGGGAATCCTTTGCCGAAGAAGCAGGGAAACGAACCCTCATCTGGAGCTTCGCGAGGGCAACAGGGCTACTCTATTTGTTGACGGAACCCTCGGTGTTCCTCTGGAGTGGAGATGGGTATGTGGGGGAAATTCTTGAATTCCAGAAAGGGTGTGAAGGTCCCTTCCAAAGTTCAGGAGGGAAGGTGTGATTTGCCTCGAGACGCCACAGCGGAAATGGGCCTCATCTCGACTGGAGGGGAGACCCTCCTGGAGTTTCTCAACTTGCGGCGGGTCCCTCCATAGTTACGACGGAGACCACATGGACCCACTCTTGTGGCCTTAGGCAATGCCAGTCTCCATGCGATTTGGGAGTGGCCCCTCAGGATTCCTCTCCAGTCGATTCGGG